>PVLA01009077.1:0-78888 GCA_004027455.1 Hydrochoerus hydrochaeris
AAAAAAAAAAGAAAAGAAAAGAAAGAAAAAAAAGTAGATTTTAATCTGTCGTTATTTATCCTCAAAAATACATGAGTATTTAGATTAGTGTCTTAATGCCACTACATGGTTACAAAATCCCTCTCCTAAAGATTCCAACTGAAAGTTCCTTGAGAATAAGAACCGTATTTTCCTTTTCTTTATATACTGCTATCCTTTTATAATTTAAAAAAAAATTTTATTTAAGGAGAAATGAAAGCATGTAAAGGGTAGAGATAATACAGAATTTCAAAAAAAGATAAACAATAAGAAATCACTAGTTGATAAATTACATATTGTCCTATTAGAAATAGTTGTTCAAGTTACAAAATTAAAGCATAAAAAGTAGATATTCAAACAGTGAGACTGTAAACAGCTATGCATGCATGCGTCTCTACATGTATTTCTATCTTTTCTGTATTAGAGGGAAAAACAAAACATAGCAAGACAAAACAAAACAAATTCCTATAAAAGCATGAAACCAAAAAGTCATATAAAACCACAGTACAGGATGATCTACAATGATTGCCGTGTTGCTTCTTATTATCTTCAATAGAATTGTCTATATCATCAGGCATAAATGAATATAGCAGTATAATTGAATATAGCAGTACATAACAATATTAATAAAAATAAAACATTGTAGACAGTATAAAACTTCAAAGGCAGGTAATAATCAAACCAGAGTGGATATTCTAGTAAATCTTGTCATCTTAAGTGCAGTTGCCTATACTCTCAGACTTGATACTATCAATCATAACAGCTTTGAATAAAATCTATCAATACAAAACAGCAATCTAACAAATCAGATTCAATCACCATCAGTCATGGTAAAACAGTGTAGGTTTTACAGAGCTTTAGATTAAGTTAATAGAAAATTAAGGATGATTACCTTACTATATCCTGTTATTTTCAGGATTACTGTCTGTGCCCTGAAATCTAGTACAGATAGAATGACTGGAACAGAATATAATCCATCTAAGCAGAACGGTGTGAGTAATGTGGGTTTTAAATCCTGGTGCACTATTAACAATGTAGCGTATCAAGGCCATCTATATTAGAGATTCTAGCCATCCTTCTCTGCCTCATTTCTGCTATGCTATTTTTCTGCCTTTGTTTGTCTAGTTTTCTCTTTCATTTTGCTGCCTGCCCCACTCACTGAAGCCTTTCTGCCACTATTCCTAAAATCCCAATATTTTTTTCTCTCTCCCTAGAATGTCCTTCAGTATTCTCTGTAGGGTTGGATTGGAGGTCACAAACTCCCCCAGTTCCTCTTTGTCATGGAAGCATCTTGTTTCTCCATTAATTTCTAGTGACAGTTTTGCAGGGTACATCAATCTGGGCTGGAGGTTATTTTCTTTCAGGGCTTGGAATACTTTGCTCCAAGCTCTTCTTGATCTGATGGTCTGTGTTGAGAAGTCTGCCGTGATCCTGATGGGCTTACCTTTATAGGTAATCCGTTTCTTTTCTCTGATGGCTTTTAATATTCTGTTTTTATATTGAATTTCAGTTATCTAGATTATTATATGTCTGAGTGTAGATCTGTTTTGGTTGTAGGTGGCTGGAGTTCTGTATGCCTCACATAACCGAATGTCATTTTCTTTTCCCATGCTTGGGAAGTTTTCCTTAATTATTTCCTTGAATAGCCTTTGTAATTCCACCTGTATGTATTCCTTCTTCTTTGTTCACATTTCTTATTCTTAAATTGTAGATTCTCTTGTCATTTTCTAGTCTTTGTATTGTTACTGCCTGCTTCTTTATTATTTTTAAGAGATCTTTCTTTTCATGATCACACATTGCAAACTTGTCTTCAAGGTTTGATAGTCTATCCTTAGTTTCTTTTAAGGCATTTTGCCAGGTTTCAATGGAGTTTTTAATTTCATGGTAGTCTCTTTGAATCTGCTTCATGTATTCTATATTTTCTTTATATTCTTTATTGAATGTTTCTCTCCTTTTTTTGTTCCTCCCTTCTTCTGTTTGTATCTTCCTGAGAGATGCTTCCTGAGAGCATTTCTTTTATTACTCTACACATATCTTGCTTTCCCTGATTTAATATTTCAGTTTTGAGCTTGTCTACAAGGTTCTGAAGATATCTCTTAATGTCCATTGAAGCCATGTCTGATGTTGCGTGTCTGCTGTCCTCAGTCTCCCTTGTTATTCCCTCTCCTGGATCAGTGCTCTCAGGGTTCTGGGCTAGGGGCCTCCTCCTGCCTCTCTCTCCTGTCATGGTCCTGGCTTCCTCCACACAGGTTATAGTGCAAGTCCTAGCCCCCTTCCCTGTTGGCCACATTTCCTCTAAAGCATGCTGGCAAGGGACCTCTACCCTCTCCTACCTGCTCTTGTCATTGAGGTGTAAACAGCGCTTGCGTATGCCTGCCCCTCCCCACTCAGCCAGCCAAACTTCAGGAGACTTCACCCATTTAGTGCTTGCTAGGTGCAGGGAATCGATTTGGGATGGCTCATTGGGTCTCTGCCATGGGTGCAGCCCAGTCCAAGCAAATCCCATGAATCTGCTCTGGGGAGGGAAGAACCAGCTGAAGTCACTGTCACTCCCAGTTCAGGCTCCTCATTCCCATTTCCAACATGTCGCCCATTTGGTCTCACCCTTCCCATGGTGGTGGGGGGGTTCTCATTCCCAGCACTGATTGTGGATTAATGAAAGTCCCTTTGCCGGCTTCACTCTCTGTTGGGCTCACCAACTCCAGACTTCAGTGCTACTGCACTTCCTGTGAGTGGCAGCAGGAGCAAGTTTGGGTGGCTCTGCTGGCCGGCACGGATTCAGACTGTTGCAAACTTGGTGGGTCACCGCTAACGAAAATGCCGTGTCCTGTAATTTTTAGCTGTTTCAGTTGTAGTCCTGATGTATTTGACGAGCTTTTTTACATTTTAATTTCTTCCTGTGTCAAGAGGATCCATCTCCCTCTGTCTGGGTCTCTCTAGGGTGTTTTATTCTGGTATATGAGTTGTTTCTCCCAGGAGGCCTTGTATTTTGTTGCTCACTGATCAGCCGTCTTGACTTCTCTCCTTTTATAGTTTTAATGTGTATTTCACTGGAAAATGATACGGAACATCTTTTTAGGTAGTTATTAATATGTATTATTTTCTTTAGAATATTTTCTGATAATATATTTTGATTACTTTGAAACATTTTTTCTTCTTACTGTTTTGAGATTTATTTTTATATTCTGGAGAAAAATTTACTATCAAACATATGGCTTACAAATAGTTTACCTCAGTGTGTGCAACAGTTAACTGTGTCAATTTAAGGAAGAGTCACCCAACTATGGGGCCAACATTGTTCTGAGTGTGAAGAGGACATTTAATGATAATTTGCTGGGATTTACTAGATGTCAGTGACAGCACCCAGTGGGCTTGCTACCTAGATGGTATAAAAGGGAAACAAAAGAAGAAAGTCTTAGTTTTGATTTTTTGGAGGAGCTCTAGTCTTCACCTTCACCATGGACATCCTCTCCAGGCTTCCAGTACAGAGCCTTCAGCCTCCTGATGCAGCCTCGCACAAGACACTGCAGTAAGCTCCAGCCCTTTGACCGGATCCTTCAGATCTCCAGTGTGTGGAAAGACCCTCCTCACTCCTCCATTCCTGACTCTGTGGACCACCACTGGAAACCAGTCTTGTAAATTCTTACATGTTCATGTATCTTGCATTAAATCTGTTTCTCTAGTTAACACTGACTGGTAAGCGTATAACTTGTCACTTGTACATCCTCTTGGGGTGTTTCAAAGAGTACTGTAAAAGGTACAATTTAATTTATTAATCACATAGTTTCTTTAGGAGACTTTAGCTTTTGTATTTTAAGAAACTTTTATTTTTTTTAATTCTGTTATTCTATTTTTTTTCTAGTAGTTTTATAATTCCATATTATAAAGACTGTTAGTAGCTTTGACTTACATTTTCCATACAGTATGAAATATGGACTCAATCTCATTCTTTTGCTTATGGAAATCCAACAATTCCAGCTTGTAAAGAAGAGGATCCCTTCTCCTGAATTTTATGCATTAAAATCAGTTAGTTACATATGTTTGGGACTCTCTCCAGGTCCTCTCCTCTGTTATTCTAATATATTTGTCTGTCTTGATACTGATAGTGAAGCATGGTTTCTGTAGCACTATAGCACCCTTGAAATTGAGGAATGTTAATAGTCCAACCTTGTTCTTTTCTTTTAAGTATTTCCACTATTCTAAGTTACTTCCATTTGTATAAAATTTAGAGTGCTGTTGAGTTCTCCAAAATATTCAAACTTAGATTTTTCACCAAAATTGAATTAAAACTAAAAATCAATTTGAAAAAAGTGTATAATGGGTGATCAAAATGTATGCTGGGTGCTTCAGTTAAAAAATAATTACAGTAAAAGGCACACTGCTACTGATCCTCCCCCAAAATATTCTCCCTCAGCTAGACACACTCCATCATTCTTACCACTTTCTGAAGCAATTCTGGAAATCCTCTTTCATTACTGTCTTTTGCGTCTGCCTCTATCTACTGGATGAATTCAAAATATTTATGAAAAAATTTTGTTAAACAAAATCCTTATGGTAAGTCCTTATCCATGTTAGTCAGTGGTGCTGGTGTACTGTGATCCTGGCCTTTTCTCAGAGTTAAAACCATGAAAGGTAAACATTTTGAATTGATTCAGGACATTGGGACAACCATGACAGGAAAACCAAAGACACTTAGGAGAGGAAACTTCCAGAACTGCTTCAGAAAGTGGTAAGCAGAATGTTTGAAGTGATGGGAAATATTCTGAGCAGGATTAATATCAACGTGTCTTTTACTTAACATCAATGAGTCAATGTGATAATTTTTTAAAGGCACTATATTGCCCAAACGTACCATGTAGCTTAATAACTACTGAATTTTCTGATTCATGAGCACAGTATGTATTTTCTGTATTTATGTTTTCTTTACTCTTAGCTATACTTTATAGTTTCAGGGAAGATAGGTCTTTTATACCTTTTATCAGGCTAGTTCCTAAGTATGTTATATTTTTGATGGTATTAAAATGACATTCCCATTTCAATTTTTGTTATTATGTAAAAATCAAATTAAAATTTTTTATTTATCTTATTTTTATCACATTGTAGTCATATAGTACTTATAGGAGTTTTTACTATAGATTATATCAGAGTTTCTAAATAAAAGATCACACAATTTATGCATTTTTTTTCCAATCTAGATACTGTTTTATTTATTTACATATTTTTCTTGACTTGTTTTGAACTCAGTATAATGGTGAATGAAATTTGCAAAAGTGAATATTATTGACTTATACAAGACTTTAGGAGAAAGGCATTTAGTCTTTAAGGATTAAATACAAAATTACCTGTAGGGCTCCTTGCTTTCATTTTATCAGGATGAAAGTCTCCTCTCACTTTTACTATGTTGAGCATTTGTAATCTGTAATGGATGTTGAATTATGTCTACTTTTTCTGCACTCACTCAGCACATTCATTATGATTTTGTCAATATGTTGTACTATATTAATTGTATTTTGAATAACTATTCTTTATATAAAGCAGAATAGCTCATGCATAGACACTGCAAAAGAAAGCATGACTGAACAAAATAAAAATATTTTTTATTATTGCTATGTCTTCAGTTCTAACAATTTTGTCTCAATGCTGTCTTCTGTAATGTCAGTTCAGCCTGTAATTGTAGGGAAAAAACTTGCATTCGTTAGGCACATCTTCTCCTTGTCTCTGATAATGATTAACCTGATTTGGTCTGCATTGCTTTTTCTGTTTTAGATATTTTACACTTTATACAAGTGGAGTCGTGTGTGTCTTTTTGTGCTTGACTTATTTCACTCACCATGTTTTCAAGTTTAATCCATGTTGCAGTATATATTCCAGAACTTTGCTCATTTTTATGGCTTGATAATTCTACTGTATATATGCATACTGTGTTTTGTTTATCCATAATCTGTGGATAAATCTTTAGTCATCTTTCCATAACTATAACAAATACCTGATATATTTAACTTATAAACAGATACAATTTACATTGGATCACTGTTTTGGGATTCTAGTCCTTGACTTGCCCTCCTCATTCCTTTCAGGCTTGTAGGAAGGCAGCTTATCAAGGTGGGAGGATATAGCAAAACAAAACTGTTCACCTTATTGCCAGAAAGCAAAAGAAAGAGGAGGCGCTCACAATCACACTATTTCCTTCAAGGTCTTGCTCTCCAAAGCTCCTAGAAGTTTCTATCTCTTAGACGTTCTACCACCTCCGAGAGCTATCCTTCAGACCAAACCTGAGCCATATAAGACTTCAAGGTGCATTCAAGAGCCAAACTACAGCACTTAAGTTGATTCCACCTTTGGAATATTGTGGTTACTGGCAGTGATGTGAAAGTACCTTCTTGAACCTGTTTTTAGTCATTTTTGACTGCTATCATTACAGGTTTTAATGCTGTTTAAATTTTTGAGAAAACAGCAGCTGCATATTATTTTATTTATTTATTGTTTATTGTTGTCTTTTAGTACATGCAGTTCAGGCATGAACTTGCAGCAATCCTCCTGCCTCAGCCTCCCAAGTGCTGCAATTTCAGGTATGTTTATATTTTTTTCTTTCAGTAAAGATTTTTCTACATTGTTCCTTAGTTTTCATTGTTTCCAAGTTTCAATCATATTTATTTCTGTTCTTTTCTCTGTACTATCATTTACTCTCTCTGCTTTTAAAACTTTCTTATTATTACTAATTTTGAACAATCTACTTACAACTGATGAGGTTGTAATCTCTTGTATATGGAATCTGTTAGGTTTTTTGAATTTACATGTTTATAGTTTTCAACAAATTTGGAAATATTTTGTCATTAATTTTTGAAATATTTTCCCCAATCTTATTTTCTTCAACTACTTTATTTTCATATATATTAGGACTCTTAATCTTATCTTATTTCACATTGACATACTTTATTTTTATTATGTTCTTTGTTTTTCTCATTTTTAAGAGAAAAAGAAAGAACATAATAAAAATTTGTGTGCTTCATTTTTAAGTTTCTAAAGCTGCATCTTAAATATCAACTAGGTTTTCATTTTCAATGTCTAACCTTAATCCTGTCCAGTGTATTTTGTATCTCAGATATCATAACTTTTATCTCTAGAGGACCAGTTGAATTATTTTTTATATTTTCAATGTTTTCAGTTATCATTTTAAATCTTTTCACTAGCTTAAATATATATGGAATTTATATAGCATAATATTTGATTTAATGTTCTCATCTATTAATTCTATTGTGTGTCCAATGTAGATCAGTTTCTCATTATGCTTGTCTCCTCATTATGTCATGTTTATTTATAAAGATTGTTTATTGAATGCTAGGTATTGTAAATATCATTCTGCTCTGAGGTTTAATCTAAAAAATGATGAAGTTCATCAGAAATAGCTTGATTCCTCAATGTTTTCTTTTACCATTATTAAGGAGGACCAGAACAAGGCTGATTTTCAGTCACTATTAAAACCATGTCTTTTTGATAACTTACCTAGTGCCTGTGGATTATGAGTTTTTCACTCATAATTCTGATGAGAATAGATTTTATTTCCAGTCCTTTGTGCACTCTGAACTTTTTCCTCTAATGCTTTTGGGCTATTCATTCCCTCATCTCTTTTTGTGTCCTAACACATGTACTACTCAGTTCTCAACTCAATTCTTAAGGCACACCCTGCAGATCTCTGGAATTCTTTCCATGTACAGATTTATTTTCCCTCTTAAGACAACTGTAGATTTTGTAAGTTCCCCTGAAATTCTTGTAAACTTATTTTTGTTTGTTTGTTTTTTTTTAATCGGTACCGGGGATCAAACTCACGACTGCATGCTTTCAAGGCAGGCGCTTATGCCGCTGAGCTAAATCCCCAGTCCCCAATTCTTGTAAACTTAAGCAGACTGTTAGCTCTTTTCTGCATTGCAATCTGGAAAATCTTTCCAAATACTGTAGCAAGCTGAGGCAAAGCTAGTCTCAATTCATTCATTTTGCATTTCTCTTGGAGAAATTACTATACTTTACTGTCCAATGGCTTGAACACAGATGTTTCATACATTTTATCAATATTTTGATTATTTCAGGTAGAAAGGTACATCCCTTCCCTAGTAGTCTGTCTGGATTAGAAATATAAATCAGACCCTTCTTTATTTCCTATTTTAAGATTTACTAAAATTTTTTCTTGAACAAATGTGAGGGGAAAAATGCACATCCTCGTAGAATACTTAATCTCTCTGTAAATAGAGACTGCTAAATACTTTTTAAAAACAATGGGGGTAATTTTAGATTAACACAAATGTGTCCAAAAAGTGAGTTGAATTTAAATTAGGCAATCTATAATTCTATAACTTGACATTGAGTATAAAATTTACTCAAAGACATCTTTTCTATGTTGATGATCTCCAGATTTCTGCATATTTCACACTTGCTCAACCAGGTAAACCTCTATTTTAGGAGTTAACTCAGACATCATCGAGTGTCCTTTAATCTCCTAAGTGTTTGCATCAGTCATTTATTAAGATCTGGCCAGTCAGTGTCCAAGGGATGATAGGTACAATAATAACTAGAATACATATTAGTACCTTAAAGGGCTCACACTATAATCTGGTTGTTGGACATGGGATCACACAAAGATTCCAAATCATAGCCCACGAGTGCAGCCATGCTCACTACATGTTTTTGTAACTACATAGTTATTCAAGCACGGCCTCACTCATTGTTTACATTTTGTCTGTGACTGCTTTTCTTCCACAGGTATAGAGCCAAGCAGTTGTACCTGAGACTAAATATTCTGTAAAGCTGAAAGTATTTACTATCAAAACATTTATGGACTAAGCATGCCAAACTTTAATTCAAAATGAATCAAGAAATAATTTTCTAACTGTAATTCTAGTAAGCCAATGTGAATAATCTGACGTTTAACAGTACTTCTTAAATATTTAACATCCATGGACCACAATTTCCCTCCATTTCCTTCCGCCTTAAATCAAAATGAGGAGGCATTTTGTTAACCACCAACCGGTCCCCGTGAATAAAGCAGTATGTGGGCAGTGCAGCATGTGGGTTGACAATGGCGCTTTATTCATGCCACAGTGCCTGTTCTAAAGCAGACATAGCTTGTGCTCACTCAGAGATGAGCTGTAATGCCTTCTACAGCGACATCATGGCCCATAAAGTCAGTATCCCCGCTCTTCTGTGGTAAAGTATTGAAACATGGGTATTGCAAAGTTATTGCATATGTTTCATCATTGAATTTGCATCAAGCATGGATTCCCTCTCTTTTACATAGAGTTTTTGTGTGAAGGCAAGTAAGAAATCTAGTCCTGCACAGCCAATGCAGAGTTTTTCTTGCCTATTGTTTACTATTGAATAAAGTTGAAAACTGTTGATAGAGGGGTTTTGCCAACAACTTGCCTTGTATTATTCTGAACATGTTTGTCACTTTGCAAATGGTTTCATATGATTCCTGGCAATGCGTGGATGTCAAATGGTTTTGCTACAAAGGAAAGGGAAAATTTTGGTCATTTTCTATTTTAGCAGAATAATTCATCAATGTCATTTTAAAAAAATCTGATTGTTTCGCCAGTAAACTTACTGTGATTTTTGAAAATTGTATAAAATTCTCCCCAGGTTTATTTAATAGTTTGATCATATTACATAATAGACAATATATTAAAGATTAGGATAATCTTTAGTTGATCAAATAAATAAAACACACTTTTCAAATGTGTTTTAAGTATTAAATTTTTAGTTTTTATTTTCATCAAAGGTATTATAGTCTTTTGTTTCTATATATACTGGCTTACATTTTACAATCTCTCAGGAACATTGTCCATTATTTAAAACTATAATATTTTTCTGAATACAAGTATTTGATTTTCAAGACATTTACTCTTCCATGGGCCATTTTTGAACTGGCAATAATTAGAAAACTGGCAATAATTAGTCAAAATAAAATAATATAGATTTAACATACATACATATACAATGATATGAAAGATTAACCAATATAAGATCCTCTGATAAGGAGAGAAAAATCAGCATCTCCCGAGAATCTACCATGCTAGAACTTGGGAGACCAACCAAGAAATCAACTACACAGCCTTTCTGGTAAGCCGTGCAAGCTGTGGAGTTCCAGGGAAAGAAAAGTCAGATAGCACATCCTATGAGCCACCAGCATGCAGGCTGATAATCAAACACTGTCCGTGTGTCCCCCTCCCCAGTCTCTGTCCCCAAGCAACTGTCTGGTTTGGAGGACAGGCTGAGTTGACAGCAACTAAGGTACATAAAGCAACTAACTGCTTACATTGTTTGATTCTGCAGGCCTGGGACCAGCAGTCTGAACATCTCTTGAGAGGATGACACTATGCTATATAGTGAATATAGGTGATTTCCTTCTATCTTTGAAGGCAAATATTGTTTTCACTGTTTTGCTTTGTTTTGCTTTATTCAACATTCTGTTTTGATTGGCCTTCTTGTGTTTGTTTTTGGTTTGTTTTGTCATACCTGATAGAATGAACAACTATTATGAAGATAACAAGCTATATATACTATAGTAGTTATTGTTATTTGCCTGGTATCCTGCTTTGAAGTTCTATACCAATTTTGCTGCATTGTTTCAACTGGCTTTGTTCTGTCTTGTTTTGTTGGATTTTACTATCTTTAAAATTAAAAAAAAACTCTGATAAACAATTGTAGCTGAGACAAAATAATAAGCACACATTCTTTGTAGTATACCCACAGTCTTTAAAGATGATTTATCTGGAAATAATTACTGCTGAATTATCCAGTCTTCAACTAAAGGTGCTAGAAGCCTTTCTGATTGAAGTTTAAGCTTCAGTCCTCCCATACCCTCTTCATAACTGCACTATTTTTGTACTCATCACACACAGTAAATAATAAACATCACATGATTTCTTCATTCACCTGCACTTTGTTTTGCTTCATTTTCATTGTTTTCTTTTCTTTCTTTTTTTTCCCATTGGGCATTGAACCCAGGGCCTTCACTCTAAGTTAAATCCCCAGTCTTTCTTTAAATTATATCTTAGTTTGAAATAGGATCTTGCTAAGTTGTGTAAAATGGGCTCACATTTGGATCTTCTTGCCTCAGCCTCCCAGAGTGTTAGAATTACAGATGTGCAACATCTTACTCAGTTGTGAGCCATTCACCATTATCACCTTCTACTACCTTAAATTTATTAATTTTTAAGTATACTAGTCAAGCCTTAAGCCATCTCACATTCTCAAAAATAGACAACTAATGCAAGATTATTTTGGTAAAAATAAGAGCTAAATATTGGCAAAGTGCCATTTCAGATTATCTTCCAGGTCAGAAGTTAAGGAATATTCCTTGAATATAGAAAATATTCTAGCTTAGAGAGGTGAACAAAATTATAATAATGTAAATATGAATATAAAATCTTAATACAATGTTTAAAGTAACTTTAGCCCCTGTAGCCATCAGCTATATAAATATGCAACTTGTAACTTTGAGAAGGTGTGATAGTCCATTAATAATTACATAAGCATATCATTAAACTCAGAAAATACCCTAATGGACATTTACAGGTATATTACCTTTTTATATTAAGGACAAGAAGCAGTATGTTAGTAATTAAGTAAATGTTATAGTAAACATAGCTTATACTTCAGGTTTATCACTCCCCAGGGAACAGATATTTAGTTTGTGGTCATGATAATAACCACCTAATGAACTTTACATCTTTCAGGAGAGCTTAATAAACTTCAAAGAAGACAAAACAAGAATGTATGAGTAAAAGTACATCCTTACCCTTTCATTAGGCAAAATGAGCATGAGTCCTGGCCCAGCATGGCTCCCAAAGTTAGCACTCCCAAATACAAAGCAAATGTATGCAGAGAAATGTACAACAAAAGGCATAGCTTTTAAAGCTCCAGTTGAGTTTTCACAAATGTTACTTACAAAAGCCACCATTCTCTGTGTTAACAAAAAGTTGTGGATCCGTTCTTCACTAAATCCTCTTTTCTTGCATAATCCACCTTGTGCACTTTAGCTTGAGTGTGTTTTATCTGATCTAATCCTGGGCTCATTCACTCTCAGAAGCAACAGGATTATTACACACTTAAATGAGGTTCAATTTTTATGTGATCCCTGAGAGGACACCTGGCTGATATAGAATTTAAACTAAAGATTAACCAGGTGCTTAAGGCACATAAAGATTTCAGATATAATAACAGTTTATCATAGAAAGAATTACTATCAAACCATATCAAAATGCATTTGAAAATATACACATCTAGACCTATGCAAGCCTATTATATAGATATTTAATGCATGTATTGTTAACACACCTACGTATAGAAAAGTATTCATTGGAGGAACAGAATCTACATTCTATTAGGAATTTCATACTCCAAAGAAAGTGTTCACATTTGCATTCATGTCTTTCTTTCATATTCAGCATATCTACAGATTAAACTGGTTTAAGGAGGACCAGGCTTTGTAGCTTAGCAAATGAGGCCTTCGTTGGTTTTTTTTCCCCCCTTTTAAAGCATTGAACAAGAAATCTCAATAGAAAGTTATCTAAGCCCCCATAAAGCTAGAAAACATGGATTAGTATGAAGTAAATCTATCTTCTTTAGCTTGGCTCTGCAGGACCATTACATTTTTACATTAGTTTTGTTAAAAATATGCATGTACATGTACTTATATTTGTGAATGTATATTTTTGTATACATATATATATTACATTGAGTATATATGCACTCATATTTCTTGTGGGTCTTAGATATTAGCTTGTCATTGTTAATGTGTTAAATGTTCAAAGCCATTTTAAATAGTTCCCTGATTCCAAATTCTGCCAGCATTTCAATATTTTTTTTAAAAACAAAGTTATGGTCAGTCAAACCAACAAATTTATCCTTTGAACTATAAAATTGGCATCAAAGCATATAGAGTTGTTATTTCTCTTCCATTTGAAGTTTGTAAGAATATTTTTAAAAGGAATGTCACAGATATTTAGGAAAAAACTGAGCATAGTATTGTCACTGATATGTCTTATAGACTGTCTCCTGATTTTTAAATATAATATCAGAAAAACTGATCCTTATATATCATAAACTATAAAATAATTGCATTAAGTAAAACTTAATTCAGAACCATAGTAGCCAGCAGAGTAGTCAATTCTAGGCACAAATAACTTAGACATTCTTTGGTAAGATGGAGGATTAAATGGACATGAATATTACAATGTGAAAAAACATTAAAGATACACAAAGATTTATAAAAAGAGTATTTTTAAATATATTTTTTATTGTAGTAAAAGATACAGTCATTAATCCCCTTCAAACTGGTCCTCTCGCTTGAACACACTTGTTGCATTATTCTTTCCATTTTCTGAAGCAGCTCTGGAAATCTCTCAGATAAGGTGTGATCAAAAATATGGTTAAGGCTGCTGCTGAGTGCAAACCAATGGAAATGCAGTGTTGCAAAAGCAACAGGAAACAGATCCTCCATCTTATTTGCTGATTCTGGTACTTTGAGACTTCTGCCTTTTCCCCAAAGACAAAATAATCCTGAAAGGCAAATTTTTGAATTCAGAGCATCAAGACAGTCATGCTACTACCACTAAAGACACTTAGGAAAGAGAACTTCCAGGACAGCTTTAGAAAATAATAATAAAGATGGGATAATTGTGTTCATAAAAGGAGGAATATTTTGAGGGAGAATAATGTTAATGTATCTTTTACTGTAATATTTTTTTGTTTAAACATTCACTCTATTTTCTGACCACACATCATAAAATGATCTTAACATAAAATCCAAAGAGAATATGAGCAGAATAGCAAGTCTGGAGAAGAATTATTTTTATTGTCTAAACACAATCCATTAAGCTTAATGTGCTAGAGTGAAGTTAGAATAATCAGTGCCCCAATAGAGAAGGTATTGTGTGAATTTGTACATCATTGTATATCCCTATTTGCTGGTAGATGTCATGATAATAACAGCTAGCTAAACATTTGTTTCTTGATTATTATTTGATCAATAGTACAAACATTTTGCAAACATCACATTGATCTCCAGAACATTCCATCAACTACTGAAAATATTATTTATCTCTTTATTCCAAAGTGAGGAAACTAAGCTTAAGAGAAGCTAAGGAGAACTTGACTTGTGTTAATTCTAAATCTTCTCCTACATGAACTCATCAGATCGCATGGCACTTCTGGGAATACCTTTCTGCCTTTCTCCTCTAGCCAGGAGAGATTACTCGATCACCGATCACCGTACAAACCCAGTTGAGCTCATAAACTGTTACTTTGGCTGAAACAACTACTATTTTAACAAAAACAGTCAGAGAAATCATTACGTCATTATTTATATTACTCGTCAAATATTTCATTTACTTTTGCTTGCTAATGTTGCTGTAGTTTTAATATTTCTTAACACAACAAAATAAAACATAAGATAAAAATTAATATTACAAAAAGTTTATTGCTAGTGTTGATAAGTAAAATATAGAGAACATAGTTAAATTTGATTGTCAGGCAAACAAAACTTTTGATCAAAATGTACTGGTTTTTATTTGTGAAATTGAACAAGTTTAGCTTCTATAATTAGTATTATTTCATCTTGCTATTACTTCTGTGATATAGTATCTTGAAGCAGCACAAATTTACTGTCTTATAATTCTGAAGTTGAAAGTCTAAAATTACGGTATTGCAGGTGTCTTGGCTACTTTTCTCTCTTTACTGAGACAAAATATCTAATGCCAAAAGTTAAAGAGTGAAAGGTGTATTTAACTGGCTTGTGGAGGTTTCAGTCTGTAATCATGTGGATCTAAGGCGGGGAGGCATGGCACAGGGGTGGCAGTTCATGCATTAGGAAGACAGCAAAAGATCCAGAAGGGAAGCACAGGCTTCTTTCCCACCCTTACACTGTGTGCAGGCAGGCTGCCCCCACCCCAGGGGCGGGTACAACACCCACACCATCTTTCTCCCTTCTTCTTGCACAGGATAAGGGTGCTGAAAAAGTGAGACCCCAGCCCCCTGCTGAGTCCCTTAGTTAACTTCTAAACTTCTCAAGTTGACACAGTGTATCAACCATGACAGCAGAGCTGATTTTCTTGGAGGGTGGGTGGCTGGGCCCAAATCTGTTTCCTTACCTTTTCTGAAAGCTTCTAGAGATTTCCTACTTTCCTTAGAGTACAGCTTCTACATTCAGCTTCGAAGTCAAAATCATCACATTTTCTTTCCTCCCTAATAGTCTATCACCATTTTATAAAGACTCTTAGGATAACACCTAGCCCACCCAGATTTCACGAGGTAATTTTTCCGTTTGAAGATTCTTATTTGATCACATTTACAAGTTTCTTCTGAATGTGAAGTAATACTTCTGAGATTACAGGACTTAGGACATGAACATGTAGTAATGAGGCTATTATTCTATCAGAAGTAGTTTCTTAATTTTCTCCAATAATTTATCCATCTCTATGGGAATTGTTTCTTGTATTATTTTATTTTTTTTCCTCTCAGAATCAGAATGTTTATTGCCTCAGTTAGAATATTAGTGCCAACATGTCACGCAGTTGCTGTAGATACCAGAGAGGACATCCTATCCAGGACCGTTGTTGAAGCGGGCTTCATGGAGTTGACGTCCCAGATTTCAGCCATCTCTGTGGAAAGCCATACTACAGAACACAAGACATGAAACATACCTGTGAGTTCTCTGTGTACAGAAACAAAATGAGAAATCCCACCTAAATCTGGACCTTCAACTAAAGATCAAAAAGAAGACAGCTAAATTGGGTGTTGGCAGGGGTGACTTTGTTGCTAAAACCATAAAGTAGTCTTCTTCCTGGCACTGGTTCATATGTTGCTCCTGGTTCATATTCTCTGGTTCACCCTGAGTGCTTATAGACGATTTTAAAAAATGAAGGACACATTGCCTTTAATTTGAAGAGCTCACCATTGTTCCCTGAATTCTATCCTTCTTCCTGTGTTTCTTCTTACTGAATTTAATATGTTAGCACTTCTTTTGGTAAGAGCCCATGGGTGAAGTCCCTTCACCTGCAAGTACTAGAAAATGTCATCATTGCCTCCTATCTACTAATACCTTGTGCTACTTTGATTTTACTCTAGGGAATTGTGTTCTGTCCTTAGCCACTCTTGGGATGGAATAAAGTAAGAGGTGAACTCTATATTTTATTTTTCCATTAATGCCACAGTCCTGTTAGACAAAAAGTTACAAAGATGCTTCTAAAGGGATTGTTCAAAGAGCTATATCTTGGAAGGATTTAAATCAAAGGGGTCTGTAATTTTGAGGAGAGAAAAAATCTGATAATCCTATAATCCACAGGACATAATAAAAAATGAGAAGAAAGATCAATTATGGTACAGTAACACTGGATCAAACTGTGAAGCCGTATATTTTTACAAAACTTTTAAATTCTGTGACCCAATATACTTTCTTTTTTGCTTAAGTAAACCTGTTCCTAATAACCTACAATTAAAGAAAATATTAATTTTACACAAGTGAATTTTATAATATTTTATAGTAACTACTTCTACTTTATGTTACAGTAAAAAAAAATAAACCCTGTAGTTAACTTGTCTATTACTATTGATTTGGAGACTCATAGAACTGATTTCTTTCTTAATACAACCACATTTCTAAAGCTTAAAATATAAACAAAGAAAATAGGGTATAAAATCAAGTTTCTATCAGATGAGAACTCAGAGTTTACCATAATCATGTTTGCTATTTGCTAATTGGCGTCAGTGGATGTTAGAAGAACATTTAAAATGAACTGGCTTTGTGATTGACCTGAGAGTTAGGTGGAGCACACTTTTAGGCATGATTGAGTGAGTAATGCAGGCATGGCCCTGGGGTCTACTGCTGATTCCTCAGCCTTCCGCTTCGGCATTCTTCCTCTGTTCTGCATCCCAGTAGCTATAAAACCTTTTCTCTGCCATGACCTTTCATCATGCTGCCTCTGCCTTGAATCCAGCCAACAATAGACTAAAACCAAGAGCAAGTTTTGGATACTGAGTATTATATCTTGAATTCCATTTTTTCCTCTGAATGATTCTATACTCTGAGATTTTTCAACTGTAATAAAGAAGGCTATGGGAGAGAAACAAAGTACTTACATATTCTTATTTGGCTTTGAGCTACTTTTATCCTCCTGGAAATCTGAATTTTCTAGTCTTTACTTCTTTTATTATAAAAAAACTTTCTGATGTCTTAGAGAAATCTGAGATATATAGATAAAGGCTGGACAACCACTGTCCATTGGTTCATCCATGAAAACACTTCAAGGCTTACGTGTCACTGATCAAAACTAAGCTAAAATTCTTACTCTCTAAACATCATTATATTTATACCATATAAAAAGAGCATTATATTTATACCATATAAAAAGAGCATCTAACTGGGATGCCCAGGTATTGAACGTTTCTTCTTATTGAATACATATTGATTCTGATGCTTAATGGCCTTGATACCCTGAATGTTAAGTGTTTGCATACTTGAATGGAGACAAGGAACCCCATAGACCATGGCTTCCATGAGGTTGTATTTTTACCTATTCATTAACTAATATTTTTACTGGTAAGAAAATGTCAATGGCTACTGCAGTATAGCAAATGCATATAATTAGAATTCCTTACATCTTTGTAAACACAAAGAAGGAAAACACTGGGATATTAAAGTTTGTGTGATATGCATAGAAACACACTCAACATATACAAACACATATACATAGGTATAAAAAAGTATATACTTTATACAGTTTTATATATTATAACTGCATATATAGGCACATTTATATGCTTATTTTAAATGCATATTCATTGCATAAAGGATGATTGGTCCCATAGGGAAAAAACCAGCACAGATATATAGTGAAAATGAAATTTGAAAAGACACTATGTGTATATACTAACATTAACAATATGTAGTGTAGAAAGGGAAAATTTCCTATTTTGTTGGGTTATAGCACTTATCACATCCAAGAGAGAATTAAAAATCTCCAAACTACAAGTTTAAGATACTTGAGAAGGAAAATCTTTTACTTTTAAATGCAATTTAAAACTAAATAAATTCTAATTTATTTCCTATAGACAATATCATTATCTCCTGTCTTGTGCACTAGTAATTTGTGTTTGTTAGGACACCTGACATAATGAAATATTCTATATTCATTTATTTTATATCACTTTAGACCTACAGTGGTTTCTGAATCACAATACAAATCTGTCACCATAAAAATGATTTTGAGCTGGGCATGTTGGCTCATGCCTGTAATCCGAGCATTCAGGAGGCTGAGGCAGGAGGATTGTTGTGAGTTCAAGACCAGTCTGGGCTACAAAGTGAGCTCAAGGCCAGCCTGAACTGCATAGAGACCCTGTCTCAAAAAGACAAAAAAATGATCTTGAACAGTTAAAATTTGTGTATTCTCTGCTCCTTCCTCCTCTTTAAGATTTATAATATATTTACAATGCTGGATTATTCTGATGTTACATATTAAAATCTTCCCTTTTTTCCTCCAATAATTTTAGTTCTGTAAGAAACAATGCATTAATGCTCACTAGCAGGTTTATGTGGACAGCTGTTTAGCAATGTTGATTTACTAAACTTGATCCCTTAGGAGATTCTTTAGGAAGATATGGAAATATTATTCCTGAGGCTTGCATATGGCTTTCATGACTGTTGCCTCTGCCTTCTGCATTTGAACATAATTTTTACTCCATCACAAATATTTGGTTTATATTCTTTTTGAATTTATATTCCTATATTCTTTTATATTCTTTTTGAATTTACAGAATTGCTGTCATAATTTCTGGTAATAATATAATTTTATTTTTCTTCCAAATTCACAGCCATTCTGCTTAAACTCTTATGAGATAGGTTCATTTTATTTGATGCACAGTGATTTTTAAACAATTTAATGTGATGTTGGTCTTTCTGGATTGATTTTCTCTGGTACAAAATACACTTTTCAATATGAAGTTTCAAAACTATGTGCTCATTCTAAGAAAAATACATTGAGTTGTAATTCTTAATATTGCTCTGTTCACTTGGTTTTGTTTTATTCTTCCAAGGACTCCAATATTCTCATGTGGGATTTGTTTTGCTATTGTTTTTGGCATTATATGTACATTTTGTTTTATTTTTGCAACTTCATGTTTTGTCCATTTGTTTCAAATTTTTAATCTCTTTCATTTCCTTTTGATTTTAAAAATTATTCTCCTTTATACCTTCTAATTTTCCTGAAACATCTTATTCTTTTATTCTTGTACTTCTATCAGCTTGGTTATCATTTCTTTTCCTTTTTATTTTTCATTTTTACTTAACTTTTGTCATAGATTTCTCAGTTATCTTAATCATGATTTTGTTGATCCTTTATGTTAGATATAATCATCTCATTATGGCAGCCATTGCTGATTTAATATCATCTTGATTTGAAGTCCTACCATGCTTTTGTTCTTCTATTCCCATTGGTTCTATCATGTTGTGTCTTACTGGATTTTAATATGTGTAATAATATAAACAGTTTTATGGAAAATGAGATATTATAGTAGCCACTGTTCATTTTCTGTTATTTGGTTCAGAATGCCTTGTAATACTTTCATTCTCTTGAATGATTTCATTCTATTTTGTTATGTTTGATATTATTGTATGTGAAGCTATGCTCAGCTATTTCAATTGTCTAGTTGTGAAGTGCTGTGTTGCTTGCATTGTTCTGTTCCGATCTGCTTTGTTCTGTCCTCTTTTGTTTTATTATCTTTAAAATAAAATTTAAAGAAAAGACATCATCTCAATTTATTTCATTTATTTTGATACAATATATATTTAACTCTTTACTCTATTGGTACATTTTAAATATACAGAAAAGCGTTCCTCACGGGGAGGGAGGGTACAGATGTACAGGATGTATCTTGTTTCTTTCCTCCCGCTCCCTTTTCCTTCCTGTAACTCCTCTTTCCTTCTTTATTTACAAAAGCTTGATTTCCATTTTTTCTTCGATTCTATTTTTTTTCTTGTCACTTATTTCCTTTCTCTCTCACCTCTCCTGTGTTTTCCCTCCCATTTGAAATTTTTCTTATAATTTTAAAATATGCACTATACATTTTGGTTCTTATGTACACTTTTAGCTCCTCACTCCCAAGAAACAATGCAATATTTGAACATGTGTGTCCAATTTATCTCACTTAAGATTATGATCTCATGGTATACCCACTTAAATGGAAATGTCTCAAACTTATCTTCATTTGTGGTACAGTAGTATTTCATTGTACGAGAAAAACTACATCTTTTTTATCTACGTCTTTTATTTATTGGTTGATGGGAATTTGGATTATTTACAAGATTAGGCTATTACAAAATGTGCCCCCATAAACATGGTTGTACATATATTGTCGTGGTGTGATGCTTTTAATTCTTTCCAGAAAACAACAAGAAAAGAAATAGCTAAGTCAAATGGAACTTCAGTTTTAGTTTTTTGAGGAATCTCACACCAATTTCCACAGTGGTTACACCAGTCTGCACTCACATCAATGGTGGAGAAATGTTTCTTTTTCTCCACAGCCCTACCAGCATTTGTTTTTGGTTGATGTTTTGATAACTTTCCTTCTTTCTGGAGTGAGATGGAATCTCAGCACTGTTTTCATTTGCATCTCTCAAATGGACAGTAATGCAGAACATGTTTTCATATATTTATTTGCCATTTGTACTTTTTTCTGAGAAGTGGCTATTCATTTCAGATTTCCATTTTAGAAATGGATCTTCAAATTTTGGGATATATATATATATATATATATATATATATATATAGTCATTCTAGGTATAAGTCCTTTGCCTGACATAGAGCTGACAATATTTTTCCCAGTCTGTGGGTTGTATTTTCACTCGGTTGATGGTTTTCCTTGCTGGGCAAAACTTTTTAATAAGATGTGATCCAAATTGTTGATTCTTTGTGATAATTTCATGTGATTGGGGTTTTCTTCATAAAGTGTTTGTCTTCACCAATGTCTTCAAGACTGCTATCTATTCTATCATCCCAGCAGGTTTAGTGTTTCTATTTTAATATTTAGATTTTTGATCCATTTAAGTTTTAATTTAGTGCAGCATGAAACAAATGGGTCTAGTTATAATCTTCTCTTCCTGGAACCAGAAAAGACCTAGAAGAACAAAAGTAATTCTGGGCAACAAAAGCAAGGCAGAAGTCATCACCATCCCTTACTTGGAACTATACTGCAAAGCTATTGTGATAAAAGCATCATGACACTGGCAAAACAAAACAAAACAAAATGCAACAAAAACAACAACAAAAACCCAGACTCAAGGATCAGTGGAACAGATTAGAAAATGCAAAACAACTCCAAACATATTCAGTCACCTTATCTTTGACAAAGAAAGCAAAGAAAGGAAAAAGATAGCCTCTTTAATGTATGACAGATACAGTATATTTATTAAAGTATGTGATGATAGAATGTTTACATTATCTTTAGAAATTTGATGCTACTCCTTTTATTTTTTTATTGGAGCTTAGTATGCTGTTTTACTTTGCGAAATTACTTTTGCCTATTTTTATGAAATTTAAAAATACTAAGTATTGGTGCAGATAGCTTTGAAAACTTCAAAGAGTTTTCAACTAATGTAAAGTAGAAGTGCTTTTGAAATATGCCTTTGACATCATGATTAATGTAATTATACAGATGGTTTTCAATATCTTGGTATACTAATTTATTTAACATCGATTATTTTAATATTGCATGATGAACATTAATAATTGACTACAATTATACTTTTACATGTAAGGCTGTGGTTGCCATGCCTGTACTATGATATTAGGCCAAATAATTAAATTAATTCTTTAGAATTCTGCCCTAGTATTTCTATATTGCTAATCAGAAGGTTAAACTTTCATAAACATTGACAAAATATGAGTGTACATTTCACAACTCTCATTAATCATTTAACAATTTCATAGTTTAATAATTTTTGTTGTTTAAAAATGCATTTATGAAGTGAAAATCAAACTGATTACTCAGACTTATTGGTTTTAAATTATTATATTATGAATTATATATTTTAAACACATTATTTTATAAATTACAATACACAGCACACCACCTCCATTCATGGTCTCTCAGTCTTTCCTAACATATAGTAATTATAAAGCACAGCACCCAGGCAAAGACCCACTGCTCACTCTCAATCTCCATCACCATTTGCTCGTAATCCTTTCTCAAGTCCTCTAGAATATGTCTCTGAAAATAGAGCAGGACCTACTCACTACTTGATCACGCTGAGCTTCTGTTCAGCTCTACCCACTCCCCACACTACAGCTATGGTGATTTTAATTTTGATGTCTAGTCCTTTGTAATCCTTTTACTTAGAATTTCAGTAGATTGATTCCATCATTTTTCTTTTTTAGAAATTTAGAAACCTTGAATTGTATTTTTGCTTTAAGAGTTTACGTACAAGAAAGCATTCTGAAGAGAGTGACTTTGTTGTTATTATTACTAACATTACTAATTGAGGATTTAATGTACTGTGGCATGTTGTTGTTTGCATTTTTATTTTTTAGTTATTTGTAGCTTATTAGCATATAGCTAATTTTAATAGATATCTGTGGTTTCTTTAAAACAAAGTGCATGCCAAGCAAAATACTTATATATTTATTTTATCTTAAGCTTTCTAGGTCTTCTGTGTTCTTACTAACATTTTATCCCCTTGATCTATCTAGATCTGAAAGAGATGTGCTAAAGTTTCCTATTTTTAATGTGTGTCTATTTTGCCTTTTATCTCTTGTAGTTTCTGCTATATGAAAGTTGCTACTGGTTTTTGGTGAAAAGATATTAATATCTTCACTGTGAATTGTAGTCTTTAGCATTATAGAGTGTCCTACTTTATATTGTTTAATTTTTCTTGACCTGAATTCCACCTTGTTTCAGAACAAGATCATGGCCCCTGCTTTCTTCTTATTTGCCTTTGCTTGCTATATTTTTGTTCATGCTTTTATCTTTACCCTTTTCAGTTCACTTTAAGTACTTCTTTTGCATACAGAAAAAAGGTAAATTTTGCTTTCTTAGTGCATCTGAAAATCATTTTCTTTTACTATGTTTTTTATGCCCACTAACATGTATGGATACAATTTGTACTTTATACAATTCCATAGTAAGAGTTTTATAAGCATTTTATAAGCCTGTATGCATGTGTATCTCTTGTTATTTTAGCTGTTTGCATTGTACTTTTCCTCTTGGATTCCTTTGTTACTTGAGAAGGGTTAGGCTCTTCCTAACTACCATCTTTATACTAATATTTTTCCATAATGCTTTTTAAAAAAAACTTTTTCCTGAAACATTTTTCTTTTATCAATATTAATATCAGCAAATAACCACTTCTTTTCCTGTCTTGCTAGTCATAAATATACTTTTGGTGCTAATGTATGCATGTTGAGCATTCTTAAACTTTAAGATCTTCAAGTTTTAAGTGTCTTTCCATTCCTAATTCCAGTAAGTCAATGAAGGTATATTTTAATTACTGTTTACTTTGCCTTTTCTCTCCGTATTGTGTCCAGTGGGTCTGGGGTCACGCCATCCCCAGAGTAGCCATAGCTAGGCTTGTCTCTCTCCAACTGAGAAAGAGGAAGAGAAGTCAAAGAACTGTGCAAAGAAACGTTATTACAGGTATTTCAAGAAGTTGTTTAAAGCCACTCTGGAGAAGTTGGGGTTCCCAGAGCTGCGTCACTACCGTCTCTGGGACTTCTGTCCTATTTTATGTGGTAGGGTCTCCTTCTCTGTATAGTCACTGCTTGCTTGGTTATTGGGCTTGTTGCCAGAGGACCAGGTTTGGTGGCTAATAGGGGCTTTCGCTTAAAGAGTCACACCTGCTTAAAGGGGAGCTTAAGCGAGTCAGTGCTCACTACACAGAAGCAAGCAGATACCAAAACACAGACTGTCAGCTCAGTAGAATGTCAGCTCAGGTGATTGCTGTGATGCAGAATCTATTTCCTTTTTACTTCTTAAGAGGACCCAGCTCCCTAATTTTGTCCTGCCTAAGAGTCCCTTCTGTCCCTACACTATTTTAACTTAGTTGTATTACTTCACCAGTGTTAGACTCTCTGACACGAATACTGCCTTTGTCTTCTTTATCTCCATCATTTCATAAATAAATGCTTATGGTCCAAGTTTCTCTTTAAATTGTGTTTCTATGAAACTTTCTGAGATAGATTTCTTACAATTTGTTCTTCTTTAACGATTGGCTCTATCATGTGTCTAAAACGGGAGTTTGTCTAAAACAATAGTTAGTACTGTAGTACTGCTTGTGCTGCAGTCCCTTGTAGGAAGTTCTAATGAAGTTCTGGTCCACCCACATGCCTGTGCCATACCCAAACTGTCCACTGTACAGAATGAGAAGCAATAGACGTTATCACTCTCCAGAAAATACTTATCTGCTATTTACTAGAACAGAGGTAGTGCTTTCTGTATTTTAAAAGGCTTTCTAGCCAAAATATATCGAAACAAGGATCCATTACAGAGTAATTTTAACCAACCAGAAAATTACTGTAGCATGTTGTTTGCTTTCTCAGAATTGTTAGGCTTCTTTTGATTCCAAGTAAATTAGTTTTTAAAAAGTTTTAGATACTAAAGTAGGATGAATCTATAACTGCACACTTTAAAACCCAATTTGAATTCCTGGGTCTATGGTCACAAATCTTGTACTTGGTATACTTATCCATGTATTATTTTTCTTTATGTTATATATTCTTATTTCTTGTGTTCCAGTCAGTAATCAATTCATTTTGATAACAAACTCAAAACTTATGTATTTTCTCATATATGCTATTTTCTTTAAGTTGAAGCCCACTTTATTGACTTCACCTAAATGAAGACTGAATTTGTCAGTAAAAGAAAAGCAGGTGAAAACCAGAGCAGATGTTGATAATTATACAAGAGGTGCTAATTAACACTGTCTAAATGAAACAAGTTCGTGGTTGTTAAGGTCACTTGCATACTGTCACTCCCCAGTCTAAAGAAATATTCTATAAGGATGGCACTATTGTGTTCTCTCCTAATATGGCTATAAATACATCTGAACAGTTTTTGAACAGAGTTTTCCTGCTCATAGACAAAAGATATGAACTTGCTTTTCCAATAAAACTGTTTTAATCCTTATTATATTATTCATTTTATAACTATATATATATATATATATATATATATATATATATATATATATATGCTCAGACCACTATCTAAAACAAAATAAGCCTGAATTCAAAATAATTTATATTGTCTGAAAGGTCTAGATACATTTTTATTTTACTTTATTATGTAAAGTTTTATGATTCAGGTGAGGTTCATGAACCTGCCTTTTTATACTGAATGCACTAATTTTTAAAAATTCAACCATAAGTATTTTCCATTTTGAAAAGCAGTCAGCTATGTTTAAAACAGGCAAAAGAAAGCCCACGTTTTTTCTTTTTTTCTTCTCCAAGGCATACCAAAATGAATAAAAAGAACTAAAAATAGAGTGTATTCCATTATTCCCCCTTTGATAGAAGTTGAAAATGACAATAATCAAACATGCACACGCACACTGAAGAAGGTATACCAGATAAAACAAACCTTGAAACAGATCAACTAGTGCTTTTAATGCATGGCTTTTTTTAAAAATCTCAGACCCATAATAAGTGAGACAGGTTTGAAATGCTTTACTATAAATTTAGGTTGAAAAGACAAGGAGCTAGAAATGGGATTGAAAAGACATAGAAAAGCAGAAAGACTTTTCCATACTACCTGGCAGTAAGGAAATAGTACAGACACAGAAGAGAGGTATTCCCCTCTGCACCCCACATTTCACAGTGATTTGTCTGTCTCATATATCAGAGACGCACAAAATTTATGGAAACACAGGTGGGCATCTTTGCCAGGAAAAATTCAGTGCCCAGCACTGGTACCACACGACTCTGGGTTGGCTGTTGAGACTAAGCACTCAGACTTCCAGGAACACTCTTGCCCATGGCTTCTGCTGAGTGCAAGTAAATGTCCTGAGAGACTTCCACTTGTGTCAAAAGTGGTATGTACTACTTCATGGTGCATGTCTTTTATTTTAGATAGGGTCTCACTATGTAGTTTAGTTTGGCCTAGAACTCACTGTGTCACTCAGACTCGCCTCAAACTCGTGGGTCAGCCTTCAGAGTGCTGAAGTTACAGGCATGTATCGCCATGCCCAGGTTTCTTCACAATTCAAGGTGAGAATTTTCATAGCCAAAGGAGGCAAATTCCTTCATCTTAGATGATATGAATGCAATGTCTCTTACACAATGAAGATTTATTTCTAAATAATGCTAACCATTTTTTTTGCTTTTCATTGTTTAACAGATCTCAGAATTACACACAGCATAGCTACAGTATTTATAACAATTGCACATCTAGACCAAAGAACATTTGACAATATTAAAAAAATTGCATTCCTCTTACATTTGTGTAATCATAACTCTAGATGGAGCTTGCTCAAATCTAAGTACAGATCCCTGACTTTGCAGCTATGTGGATGTTTAACTCCTACAGAGAGTGCTTGCTGGCTTATTAAGACAAGGTTGAATTGGAAGAATTGAGCAAAATATTGCAGTTTTCAGTTTTCTTAAAAACCTCAATATTGAAGTATTGAAAGGAAAACTATATGATTTTAGATTTTAAAAGATGGTTAAAGCACGGTATATAATAGAGCAAGTTACTGAGGAAAATAGTTTATAAAACATCTTAGTTTTATCCCACAACAATTTATATGCAAAAATAGTTTATAAAACATCTTAGTTTTATCCCACAACAATTTATATGCAATCCCATTACAGAGTCCAAATATACTCATCAACTGTTATCTTCAGGGGAGTTATTCTAGGACTCTTTTGTCAATACCAAAAATGTGCAAGAGTCTTGTGTAAAACAATACTGTATTTGTACACAACTTAGGTACATTCTCCTACATACTTTATTTTTAGATCACCTATGATATCTCATATGAAGTAAATGTCATATAAATAGCTTCATATTGCATTGTTTAAGAAATAATGATGAAGAAAGTCCATACATATTGAGAACAGATGCAACCATCCTAGAGGAACCATGCAACACACAAAGGAGACATAAATGAACTTGCTTAAACCATAAATATTGTAGAAAGCCAAGACCTGTAAAGTGACAGGAGGCTGCAGCAAGGTTTACCGAAGCACCACTTTATTCTCTTGGATAAAGAGTTGGTTTTGCTCAGCATGCGTTAAATTCAACTTTACTTTTTGGAAATTTCTGGAGTATTAAAACGATGGTTTTTGTTAATGGTTGACTGTATTTTTAAATGTGGAATTCTTGGAAATAGTGGGCTGACTATATTAGTTTGCGAGGATGTTTCAAGAAAGTACTACAGTTTGGATTTTTTAAACAACAGAAATTTCTTATTTCATCATGCTAAAGTCTGAAAGTCCAATTTGGCATGTTGTAGCGGTCAGTTCCCATAAGAACTTGAGAGAAACTTGATGCCAAGGTACTGGACCTCTGATGGCTGCCGATGTTCAGCATTCTGTGGCTTCTAATCGCATCACCTTTATATATGTATTTATTCTGTGTTCAAATTTCCCATTTTGTAAGGACATCAATACTGGATTAGGAGTCCTACCCTACTTAACTATGACAACAGTTTAAAAAATTACTTCCATCCCAAACCTATCTCCAAATAAGCTCATAATCTGAGATTGTAAGTAAGACTTCAACATACAGATTTAGGGGAGACATGACTGAACTTACAATATGTGTATGTAAAAATTAGTATAATTAAGTGTTTTTCTAAATTAATGAGATCCATAAATTCCAATATCTTTAATGTTGCATAATTTAACATTATGCTTGTAATAGAGATTATATGAAATAACTCAGTTACAGTAAATAAATAATGATTTTGTTGAAATATGGAAAATAAAAATAAATTTCATGTAAAAAATATTAAAATGTATTAAATATGCTGGCCCTTATTTTGTTACTCATATAAACATTGTTGGCCCATTACCATAGCACTCCAATATGCATAATAATGAAGTCCAATTTTTCATTAGTATTTTGCTGACTTTCAGATACACGAAAATAACTGATCTACAACGTTTTAAATTTTGTTTCTATGAAAGTATATTTCCAAAGGAAAGGTGGTAAGAAAGCATTTTATTTCATGGAAAAACTTTTGTGATTTTCAATAATCACCATATTTGGTAGCAAGCCTTCATTTATTCTCCTCTGGGACTCACTAATATTAATAGCAGCTTTATTTTCTGTGTTCTAAGAAATGACAAAACATCTTCAGAAAAAATCCCTGCAAGCCCATTATTATTTTCCTCTTTCAAATAAGATTCCCAAATGACCAAATTAGTTTAAAAACTGTTAGATATTTGAATATAACAGTGAAATGTCTCCTTTAAATTCTTTATATATGTACATAAGTGAATTTGGAAATTATAGACAGATATTAATTTTACAATAATTTTTATCTTAGCTTGTGAAGAATTTATTTCCAAGCTCTTCACATAATCAATGATACCTTCCTAATACAGCTGATTTAAAGACATCTATTTCCTAAGCATATAATCTCCATTGCCATATAAGTGTGTTTTCAAATTTCTTTTTAAACAGAATATTTTAAACCATTTAAAGTATTGCCAGTGGAAAATTGTCCTGAGATTCAGGAACTCAAATGAATATTAAGATAGTCATTTTCTTACTTTTTTAAATACAGATTTGCAGTGGTAAGTTTTAAAGGAATCTATTGACTGTATTGTTTTCCTGTTTTTTCATAATGTTTTAAAAGATGTGCCTACAAATATTAAGAGGTTTGTTAGTGTGTGTTTAACAGCCTGTGTTTATCATACTACGTTCTGAAGCTCTGAATGAGATCTTTCTAGCTCCAACTATGATCATTCCTGGGTAAGATACTTAAACAACTTTTGAGACACATTCAAATCATTCCCTTAATTAAAATCAGATAATTGAGACATATTCCAATAATAAATAAAATGTTATAAGTATTCACATATTAGGCTATTTCTACTTTCCTGAATTTTTATCTTTGTTTCTTGCAAAGTAAAAAATAAAATGGTTTATGTGCAAGCAGAGTAAGCAAGAGTTGGAGCCACAAGTTTGCCAGCCATTGTTCTAGTCAAACTGAGATATTCTTGTGAGAGTAAAAGTACAGAGATCAGAAGGTTTCTACTCTGAAACTGGGATGGATGGAATTCCACAGCCAATGAGAGATAAGAGTGACCAGAGAAAACACATGGCCTTCCTGTTAAACAGTTCTACTCAATACTCCACCTCCTATCTTGCTTTCCATCAGCACTTGTGGCAGCAAAATTACTGAGCACAAATCATCAGATGCATACAGCTTTTCCTCTGAGGGTCTAGTAGTTGAAGGGGTTAGCTGAGAGAGTTTAGTGAGGGTTCACTTATACAAACCTAGCTCCACTATTGATAAGAGTCAGAAGTAGAAAATAAAATGCCCATGAAGCCAATGAAAAATATTAGCCAAGAAAAGAAAAAAAGCAGAACAAGAGAAAGAAAAATAAAAGACATGTTTAAAGAAAAGTGCCTCCGGGACCTTAAGGAAACTTTAGAAGATAGATGCTAGGAATTGTAAACTCTGTAAATATTAGAACTTGTGGCCTATGTTTTCCAGAATTATAGGTTCTATTATTAGATAAATCTACTGAAAAAATATTTAAAATAGGAATGAATATATATATATATTTGTATTAGAATTATCTTTAGTATTTCATTGTTGACATTATTGCAGACAAGAAATATATATAATACTTAAAATAAAGCTAACAGGAAATAGGCATAATTGTGCAAAAAAATAGGTCAACCTAGTTTCATAATAAAACCTTAAAAATTCAATAATTTTTAAATAATTGTAAGCTTCCTTTTTCTTTCTTATTTCTCCTTTCTTCCTTCTTTTTCTTCTTTCTTTCTTTCTTTCTTTCTTTCTTTCTTTCTTTCTTCTTTTCTTTCTTTTCTTTACTTTTGGCACCAGAAATCTAACTCAGGATCTTGCACATGTCAGGCAAGCAGTTTGCCTCTGAGCTATATCCTGAGACCTTAAAAGAACTTTAAAGTACAGTATAGCATGTTATGTTTTTGGATGCTAACACTCTGTATCATACAGATACAACTTTTCTAAAAGTTAACCTATCAACATAATGAATTCTCATTAATACTTTGAGCTCAAGAAGAAAACCTTGAAATTATGTTAAGATTTATTAAAATAATACATGTGTGAGTATAGGCAGAATAAATATATATATACATATATATATTATACTAGATATTAGAGAATTATTATAAAATAGTTTTAATTAAGTGGCTAGAGAAATAAGAATTAAAAATCCAATAAATATATTTACATTTAGAAATATACTCAAACATATATGAGAATTTAAAGTAAAATAAAATTGCAATTTTTTTATTAATAGGGAAATAAAGATTAAAAAAATAAATGCCATTCATACCATTTCATTTGGATATTAAAATATTGATCCTTTCCTCATATCTGAAGCAAAAGAAGTAATAAATCATACATTAAAAAGTTACAAAATAATTTTACTAAAGAAAAGACAAATGGAGCCCAGACACCCAGTGACAGAGTCTGGCATCAGCCCACACAAACACACTACACACAGGGAGATCTGGTGAACTGCAATAACCTGAAGACATAGCAACAGCAGGAACTAAGAGTTGACCTATATCAATATTCCTAGGCTAGTTAGCCCAGGAAGAATATAGAACTCACCCTATAGGCCCTGCAGGAGGAATTCAGGTGACTGGCTCTCCTTTTCATTGTGGTACTCAGCAATTGGACAAACATCAACCACACAGTAGGATTCTAAGAGTCACACTACTGACAGTTGAGACTACTGGGATTGAAAGACCAATTATTTACCCAAAATGTTTAAATGACAAAACTAAAAAGCAAAATGCAGTCTCAAACATCTATTCCATCAGGAGCAAGTACAGGTGACATTGAAATAGAGGACTTTAAAAGTTATACCCCAGAAATCTCCAAAAAGACAGCCAATGACATAAAGAAACAAATCCATGAGGCTGTAGAGAAAACCAAATTAGAAATAGTTTTCCACAAAGAGCCAGAAATAACAGCCTTGGTAAAGGAGTTACTCAGCATAGCCAGAGAAGAAATAGATTAAAAAAAATGCAAGAACATAGGAAATTGATTGAAACCATGAATGAACAATATAGAAAACAAGCAGAATCTCTGAAAAAAATTCAAAGAGATATCCAAGAAACAAAAAATTCTATTGAAAGCTGGCAAAACCATTTAAAGTAAGCTGAGGATAGAATTTTGGCCCTTAAGGACAGGATCACAGTTAGCAATCATGAAAGAGTAGAACCTTTTAAAACAACAAAGCAGCATGAAATGACAATACAGCAACTTCAGGATGATGCCAAGAGAAACAATATAAACTAATAGGCATCAATGAAGATGCACGTGTCAATGCAAATAACATAGGTAAACTATTCACAGAAATAATAGCAGAAAATGTCCCACACATGGGGGAAAAAATCTGTTATACAGATAAGTGAGGTGTATAGAATGTCAAACAGTCACAACCAATATAAATCTACACTCAGATATATAATAATTAGAACCCAGACATACAATATAAAAACAGAATACTGAAAGCTGTTAGAGAAAAGACACAACTCACCTATCAAGAAAAGCCTACCAGAATCATGGCAGACTTTTCAGCTCAAACCTTCAACATAAGACAAACTTGGGGTACAATATTTCAAGTCCTGAAAAAAAAAAATTCAACCCAAACTGATGTACCCAGCAAAACTGTCTTTCAAATACAATAGAGAAACAAGATACTTCCATGACAAAGAACAACTGAAGAAATTCATGTCCATCAAACCAACCCTAGAAAGAGTATTGGAAGACATACTAGATAGAGACAAAAATTACCACAATCTCAGAACAGTAAGAGAAAGACATCACCAGGCAGGACAAGCAATTAAATAAAGAGGAAAAGCAGAAAACAAACAACAGGAGTATAACATGGCAAAGTTCAGCCAGTACATATCAATTTCATCCATAAATGTAAATGGCCTCAATTCACCTATCAAAAGAAATAGGTTGACAAAATGGATCAAAAAACAGGATCCTACAATATGCTGTATTCAAGAAATACATATGACACAAATGGAAACTCATAGATTAAAAGTCAAAGGATGGAAAATGGTAATCCATGAAACAGGAACCCAGGAAAAAGCAGAGATAGCTATTCTGTTTGCAAACAAAGTGAACTTCAAACCTAAAATGGTTAAAAAAGATAAAGAAGGTCACTGCATACTTGTTAGTAGAAAACTTCAAGAACAACTAACAATGATAAATATATATGCACCAAATGTAGGAGCACCCAACTGTATAAGACAAATACTAATGAACATGAAAAACCAAATACATAAGAACATAATTGAAATAGGAGACCTTAATACTCCACTGTCACAAAGAGATAGATCAACTGGACAAGAGGTCAGCAAAGAAATAATAGAACTGAATCATACTTGTGAGCAAATGGACTTAGTAGACATTTACAGAGTGTTCTACACAACCACATCAGAAATACACACTTCTCAGCTGCACATGGGACATTCTCCAAAATACACCATATATTAACCCATAAAACATTCTTAAGTAATTGCAAAGGGAAAGAAAAAACTCAAATTCATGCAATAAGGACTGAAAAGAGAGAAATCACTACAGATCCCATGGAAATTCAAAAGATCATGTATACCTACTTTGAAAATCTCTACTCAAATAGAGTGAAAAACATAGAGTAAATAGACAGATTTCTAGGAGCATATGAACTACCAAAGCTCAATCAAGAAGATATAAAACTTTGAATAACCCAATATCAGCTATGGAAATTGAAAATGTGATTAAAAACTTACCAACAAAGAAAAGTGCAGGGGGATTCACAGCTGAATTCCACAAGAAATATAGAGATTATTTGACACAAATACTCCTTTAGCTCTTCAATGAAATTGAAAGAGAAGCAATCCTCCCTAACTCATTCATGGAGGCAAGTATCACTCTGATACCAAAAACAGAGAAAGATCCAACCAACAAGGAGAAATATAGGCCAGTCCCACTAATGAACATTGAAGCAAAGATTCTCAATAAAATACTGGTAAATAGAGTACAGCAAATCATCAAGAAGATTATACACCACAACCAAGTGGGATTTATTCCAGGAATGCAGGGATGGTTTAATGTATGCAAATCAATAAATGTAATATACCACATTAACAGAGCCAAAAACAAAAATCACATTATCATCTCAATAGACACAGAAAAAGCTTTTGATAAGGTCCAACACTTTTTCATGATAAAAGCCATACAAAAACTTGAAATAGATGGTCTCTACCTCAATCTCATAAAGGCCATCTATGATAAACCAACGGCCAACATTATATTAAATGGAAAAAAAACTGAAGGCCTTTACTCTAAACTTGGGAGCAAGACAATGATGTCCACTGTCACCACTTCTATTCAATATAGTTCTGAAAATATTAGCCAGAGCAATCAGACAAGAGAGAGAAATAAAAGGAATAAAGATAAGAAAGGAAAAAGCTAAATTATCATTATTTGCAGGTGACATGATACTTTATATAGAAGGCTTTAAAATCTCCATTAAAAGACTATTAGAGGTAATAAATTCAGCAGCATAGCTGGATACAAAGTCAATATTCAAAAATCAATAGCATTCCTGTACACAAAAACTCACTGTGAGAGAAATTATAGAAATATCACCTTTCACAAAAGCAACTTAAAAAATGAAATACCTATGAATCAACCTAACCAAGAATGTAAAAGACCTATATGCTAAAAATTATACTACTCCAAAAAAGGAGATTAAAGAGGATATTAGAAAATGGAAGGATATTCCTTGTTCTTGATTAGGAAGAGCCAACATTGTGAAAATGGCCATACTTCTAAAACTGTTGTACAGATTTAATGCAATCCCAATCAAAATACCATTAACATACCTTACAAATCTAGAGAAAACATTCCTAAAATTCATTTGGAAACAGAAGAAACCTAGAATAGCAAAGGCAATTCTGGGCAACAAAGACAAAGCAGGAAGTATCTCAATTCCTGACTTAAAATTATACTACAAAGCTACAGTGATAAAGTCAGCATGGTACTGGCAAAGAAATAGACCTGAGGATCAATGGAACAGAATATGTAATCAATGGAACAGAAGATGCAAACATAACTACAAAGAAACTCAGCCATCTTAGATATGACAAATGGGCTTTTTCACTGGAAAAAGGATAGCCTCTTTAATAAATGGTGTTGGAAAAATTGACTTTCCACATGCCAAAGATTGAAAGTAGACCTATGTCTATCATCATGCACTAAACTAAAGTCAAAATGGATCAAAGATCTAAATATTAAAAGAGAAACATTAAATCTATTGGAAGACAAAATAGGTAGAAAACTTGGAGATATAAGGGTAGGCAGAGAATTAATGAACAAAATGCACACCACATGGAAATACTTCAAAGAATCAACAAGTGGGATCTCACATTATTGAAAAGTTTCTTCAAAGGAAATCACCAACAGAGTGAAAAGAAAACCCACAAGATGGGAAAGAATTTTAGCCAACAATCCCTCAGATGAAGGTCTTTTATCCAGAATATATATATATATATATATATATATATATATATATATATATGTATTTGAAAAACTTCAAATGCTCCAAATTCAAAGACCCATTCTAAAAATGGACATCTGAGATAAACACACATTTCACAGATGAAGTTATACAAATGCCAAATAAATACATGAAGAAATGTTCACCATCACTGGTCATTCAAGAAATGCAAATTAAAAGAGCACTGAGATTTCATCTCACTCCAGAAAGAATGGCTGCCATCAAGAAATCAACCATAATAAATGTTGGTGATGTTATGGGGGAAAAGGAATACTTCTCCACTGCTGGTGTAAGTGTAGACTGGTACAGCCACTGTGGAAATCAATATGAAGATTCCTCAACAAACTAGAGTTAGAAGTTCCATTCAACCCAGGTATTCCCCTCCTGGGTGTTTTCCTCCTAAAATTGAAAAGATCATGCCACAGTGCTATATGTGCACCAATGTTTATAGCAACACAATTTGTAATAGCTAAATCTTTGAAAAAATCAAATACCCATCAACTGTCAAGTGGATGAAAAATGTGGTATTTATATACCATGGAATATTACTCAGCTATAAAAAGGATGATGAGGCCTTTGTAGGTAAATGGAAGCAACTTGAGACTATCCTCATATGTGAAAGAAATCACACACACATTTATAAATAACACATTGTCTCTCTAGTGTAAAAAAAATTTAAAAACTGAAAGAGTAATAAGATCAAAAATACGTAATAGTTATTGCAAAAATGAAACTTAAGGAAAGTGTTCTAAAGGATATAGCTGTATGTATGTTTAAGTGTGTAAGATAGATGACCCTATAACTAAATTTTTGTTGGTTCATTGAACAGGATGATTTGCAGTGTTGTTGTTTGATTCTCCACTTCTTATGCTTTGATTTTGTAACTTGAATAACTATTTATAAGAGGACAATATGTAACTTATTAACTAGTAATTTCTTAGTGTTAATATTTTTCTTTGAAATACTGTATTACTGCTTCAATTTTTTCTGTTTTGTCTTGTTTTTCTTTCTTTTTTCTTTAAACAACAAAAAAACACTAATGGAATTATTTACATAAAATTTTGTAATAGTTGAACATGGTGGCACACACCTGTAATCCTCTCTATTTAGGAGACTGATCAAGAGAATAACAAGTTCAAGATCAACTGAGGCAATTTAGCTACTATATTCTGTCTCAAAGTATCATAAAAATAAATAAAAGTTCAGGGCTACAAAAACAAATGAATTAAATGTTAAAATTATAGTTCAGGGCCACAAAAATAAATTAATTAAACGTTACAATTATAACAAGCAGAAAATTGATACTGTAGTGGGACAATTTATAAACTGTGTAAAGAGTACTTAACTGCAAAAACTAACAAATGGTGCTTAGACAGGTATAGCATAAAATTAGTCAGGGCCTTACCATTGTTAATATTAAAGTGAGTGTGTAATTATTATACATTGACACTGGGAATTGAACAGAGGACCTCATTTATAAGCCACAGCTCTACAAGCCAGCTATGTTCCCAGCCCTTTCTAAAAATTAATTATTACTTAATTTGAATATTTTGAGACAATGTCTAGTTAAATTGCCCTGGTATAAAATTTGCTATTCTCTTGTTTCAGGCTTCCAAGTAGCAGAGGTTTTTTTAAATGGTAAAAATTTAATGTACAGTAAGTAGGAAGGTATCAATAAGTGGTGTTTGACAACTTCCTATGCTGTCTTTTAGGAATACACAGTCAAAGTAGTAGCCGTTGTTATCTCTGCACAGTAAAAAAAACTTAATCATTCTTTTCTTCCTTAAAATTTTCTGAAAGTTGAAAAAGAGTAAATTTTTCTTGCAATTAAAAATACTATGGCTAGGAGCTAAAGATGGCCAATCAGTGAGCAACAAAATACAGAGCCTCCCAAGGAGAAACAACTCATATGCCAGAATAAAACATCCTGGAGAGATCCAAACAGAGGGAGATGGATCCTCTTGACACAGAAAGAAACTAAAATGAAAAAAGCTCGTCAAACATGCAGTCTTGGGGCTACAATTGGAACAGCTAAAATTAGTGGACACGGTGCTTTTGCTGCATCCCGCAGAGCTGCCCAAACTACCTCCCTCCGTGACTCACAGGAGCCACAGCTGTGCTGCAGTCAGGGGTTGGTGAGCCCAATGGAGGACAGAGCCAGTGAAGGGACCTCCATTAATCCATGGTCAGTGCTGGGAATAGACCTCCCAATGGGAAGGATATGACCAAATGGTTGACATGTTGGAAACAGGCAGAAGGAGCCTGAACTAGGAACAGCAGTAACTTGGTGACTCTCCCCCCAGAACAGATTCATAGGATTTGCTTGGCCTGGGTCATGCCCCTGGCTGGGACCCTATAAGCCACCCCAAACCAATTCCCTATGCCTAGCACACATTAACCTGGTGAAGGCCCCTGAAGCTTGACTGGCCCAGTGGGGAAGGGCCAGCATATACAGCCCCTGCTTACATCTCAGTGACAAGAGCAAACAGGAGAGGTCAGAAATCCCTCACCAGTGTGCTTCAGAAGAACCATAACCAATAAGGAAAGGGGCTGAGAAGAAACCAAAACCATGACAAGAGAGAGAAACAAGAAAAAGCCCCCAGCCAAAAATGCTGAGAACATTGATCCAGGACAGGGAAACACAAAAGAGACTGAGGGCAGCAAACATGCAACATCAGACACGTCTTCAATGGACATAAAGAGATATCTTCAGGACCTAGTAGATAAGCTATAAAACTGAAATATTAAATCAGACAAAGCAAGATATGAGTAGAGTAATAAAAGAAATGCTAAGCACTTCTCAAGAAGACACAGACAGAAGAAGGGATGAACACAAAAAAAGGAGAGAAACATTCAATAAAGAATATAAAGGAAATCTAGAATGCATGAAGCAGATTAAAAGAGATTACCAGGAAATTAAAAACTCCATTGAAAGCTGGCAAAACTGCCTAAAAGAAACTTAGGATAGACTATTAAAACTTGAAGAGAAGTTTGCAATGTGTGATCATGAAAGGAAAGATCTCTTAAAAATAAAAAGGAAACAGGCAGTAACAATATAAAGGCTAGAAGACAACAAAGGAATCTATAATTTAAGAATAAGAAATGTGAATGAAGAAGCAGGAATAAAAATAGGTGAATTACAAAGGCTATTCAAGGAAATAATTAAGGAAAACTTCCCAAGCATGGGAAAAGAAAATGATAATCGGTTATGTGAGTCATACAGAACTCCAGCCACCTGCAATCAAAACAGAGCTACACCCAGACATATAATAATCAAGATACCAGAAATTTAGTATGAAAACAGAATATTAAAAGCCATCAGAGAAAAGAAATAGATAACCTATAAAGGAAAGCCCATCAAGATCATGGCAGACTTCTCAACACAGACCATCAGATCAAGAAGAGCTTGGAGCAAAGTATTCCAAACCCTGAAAGAAAATAACCTCCAGCCCAGAATGACATACCCTGCAAAACTGTCACTAGAAATTAATGGAGAAACAAGATGCTTTCATGACAAAGAGGAACTGGGGGAGTTTGTGACCACCAATCCAACCCTACAGGGAATACTGAAGGATATTCTAGAAAGAGACAAAAAATACCAGGATTTTAGGAATGGTGGCAGAAAGGCATCAATGAATGGGGAAGGCAGTAGAATGAAGAATAAAAATAGACAAACAATTGCAGAAAAATAGCATAGCAGAAATGAGGCAGAAATGTTATGGCTATAACATAGATGGCTTTGATACACTAAAAAAAGATAGGCAGAGTAGATCAAGAGGTAGGGTCCATTGAGATGCTCTGTATAGGAACTATAATCAACCAGAGAGAAGGTTTATGGACCAAAAATCAAATATGAGAAAACAATGCTCTTTGTGACAGGGAGCCAGAGAGAAATAGGAGCAACTCTGCCACCACCTGCAGATAGGTTGGAAAGACAGAATACTTACATGCAGTAGAGAACTATTCAGCTATAAAGAAGGAAAACCTTGAGGCTTTTTAATACAACTTGAGATCAAGTTCAGGAGTGAGAAGGTTTGGAACCACTTAGGTAAAAAGCAGGTTGCCCCCTCAATCTAAAACTGAGGGAGTTGGTGGGACCCAAAATGCACAGCACTCTGTGGGAGTGAAAGGGGAAGAATAGCCTAAAAAAAGAAGGCAGAGGATATTGTTAATACTGTACCAGGATTTAAAACCCATATTACTCATACCACTCTGCTTAGATGGATTATATTCTGTTCCAGTTTGTCTACTTGTACTAGGTTTGAGGGCACAGACAGTTATCCCCAAAATAGCAGGATATAGAGCAATAATCATCCTTAATTTCCTATTAACCTATCTGAAGCTCTGTATAACTGTCACTGTTTTACCATGACTGATATTAATTGAATCTGGTTTGTTAGATTGCTGTTTTGTATTGACAGATTTTATTCAAAGCTGTTATGATTGATAGCATCAAGTCTGAGAGTATAGGCAACTACACTGAAGATGACAAGATTCACTAGAATATCCACTCTGGTTTGATTACTACCTGCCTTTGAAGTTTCACACTGTCTACAATGTTTTATTTTTACTAATATTGTTATGTACTGCTATATTCAATTATACTGCTATATTCAATTATGCCGGATGATATAGACAATTCTATTGAAGATAATAAGGACAGCACAGTAACTATTGTAGATCACCTTATACTGTGGTTTTATATAATTTTTTGGTTTCATATTTTATAGGAATTTGTTTTGTTTTGTCTTGCTGTGTTTTGCTTTTCCCTCTAATACAGAAAAGATAGAAATACATGTAGAGACTCATGCATAAATGGTTGTTCAGTCTCACTGTTTGAATGTCTACCTTGTATGCTTTAATTTTGTAACTTGAATAACTATTTCTAAGAGGACAATATGTAATTTATCAACTAGTGATTTCTTACTGTTTATCATTTTTTTGAAATTCTGTATTATTTCTACACTTTTAATTTTTTCTCTTTAAATAAAAAAAATACCATGGCTATTTTTGTTGAAATAGGTTTATCTAACAAGTACTGAATAAATTAATGCTTCTATTGACTTACATGCATTTATTTTGCCAGTACCCACAACAGCTTTCTAATTTCCAGTGAAATATGTACTCATAACTCTCAAAAAAGAAAAAAAAAGATTTTGTCTATTTTTAATTAATCTTATTTTCAAATATGTATTATCACTTGAGAGTCATACAAGTGGTTAAATAAATGATTGAAACTTGAAAACAATGTGTGCATTTACTGTAATTGCTTTGCTTTTAATGTTCCTACCCTATCCATAATGAACATTATAGTATTTGTTCTTTCTATGATTTAGCACACTCAGGTATCACCTAGGAACTGGAGATAAGTGAAATTTACTTTCGACACACAGCTAAGTAAAATACATATGCTTTTGCCTCTACTGTGTTGTAATTAACTTATTAAAGTTTCAGAGGATATTAATCTATCCTTTTTATTTTTATAGTTCATTAAAATCATGATTGTATTTATTCATATTTTACATTCACAACATCCTTTAAAGAAACTTTATTAGTTGTTTCATACCTATTATTATTAGATCATGAAATATAACCTAACAAAATGAAAGGCTCACAAAACAAAGTTACCTGTGGTTCTGGCTGCAGAGAGAATCTAACTGAACCAGGGCCCGAGCCCAGCTGCTTCCTGGCCTCAGTTCTATGACAGTTTAATAAAACCTGGAACGGTCAAGAAACAACTGATTTTATTTTTCAGCTTCACCACATTGAATCTAAATTTTCAGATTGTAAAGGCTCAGCACCAATTTTGTTGATATTTCTCAGGCAATTTAGCTGCAATTTACCAACAGTTAGATTAGGATTTTGGTAACTTCTAAAGGAAATTCATCAATTGATTTTATTTCAGTTTTTCTACTTGTTAACATTGAAATGGTGTGTTTCTATAGCTTTTTTTTAACTTAATATTCACAGCAGATATGGATGGGGCTTATCATTGCCTCTAACTACAGTGTATGTAAGGAAGAAAACAAAGGTGTTCTTGGGATACCACTATCAGTAACAGTAGGGCAAGGAATTCCTCCTAGACTCTTCTTTTTTCTCATTAAGCTCAGTAAGCAAGCTGTATCAGTCCTACTCTTGAGTACATGTGTCTTCTGCTTTTCCTATCATATTTTTTCCTTCACTACAAACTTTATCATAGCCTCCCTACTAGTGTTTCTTTCTTCAGTCCTTCTTACACACATTCACCTAGATGTCTTTCTAAATTTGTCTCTGAGTAGATCAGTTGAGCCCTTAGGTTCCTCAGTGGCTCTCTTCACTTAACTGGTAAGAGATTCATTCAGTGGTGTAATGTATACTCCACAGGGGAACACACTGTTTTTATCATTAATTCTGTCACCCAGTGCCCAACTTGATACTTGCATGGCTTTGTACAGGCCTATCTCAGCAACCTTCTTCTCTGTTATCTTTAATCCATTTAGCAAAAGTTTTCAAGTCATCAAAATTTTCAAACATCTAACTGTATGAGCATCAACTGAAATATCTATTCAAAAATGCACATTCTGTCATTGAGAATCAAAATACTCTGAGACAAATAGTAGGCACTACATTATTCATATTAAATAAGTAGAGGCTGTGCATTGGAATAATCAGGGGTTTTTGGAGGAGTTGGAGGGCAGCATATGCAAAGAATTCAAATACTGGTGCGATTTAAATAAATTCTGGGTAATTTAGTTTGACACTTAGCAAGAACTAAGAAACACTGCTTTATAACGCATGTTAAATAAATAAGAAAAAAGTTTTGTGAATAATTTCTTGGTCTTTGAGATAAAAAAAGTAACTTCTTCCCATGGGGCTGATTTTCTGCTGGAAGAAAAGTCCTGATGACAGCTGTACTGTATTTGCCTTGACAATTTGATTGAGTATGGAAAACAGCAGGTTTCTCCTCATATAAGACCTAAATAGAGATTAAAAAAAAAAAGTCAACCCCAATCAGCCAATGCTCATCTTACTTGCCATTACAGAGTGGCCACCAAGCAAGAAAATGGTGAGATATTATCTTCTGCATAACACTGACAATCACTATGGTACCACCAGATATTAATAACAATTGAAGTGTATTTTCTGGGCAGGTCTTATTTTCAGAGAAATAGCACAGTACTTCAACATACAATATCTTGGAAATTGAGAAAACAACAGATTCATCCAGGTGTCTCTGACCATTGCTTGCTTCTTTCTCCCCTGAAGAAGGTCATGCAAACTAAAATAACCTTCCCTTTTTTTCTTGACAGTACATAAAACCAATAAAGTCATTCCAATCTTCTCCCCACCTTCTCCACTTGTCATCAGGTAATTCCTTTAGAAATGACACGTCAGGATAATTCAGCATACATTAGTTATAATCTTCAATGTTAATGGTCTCAGTTCATCAGTCAAAAGACATAGACAGAATGAATCAAGAAGAAAAATCCAACAGTATGCTGCCTATAAGAAACACATTTAATTCAAAAAGAAATTCATAGACTGAAAGTCAAAAGATGGAAAATAATCATCAGTACAACAGTAATGCATAAAAAAGCAGGGGCAACTATTCTGTTGGCAAACTGTGAATTTCAAACTAAAAATGGTCAAAAGAGATAAAGGAGGTCACTACATCCTTGTAAAGGGAGCAATCCAAGAGGGAGATAATAATCATAAGTTTATATGCAACAAATACCAGTGCACCAAACTATATAAAACAAATATTAACAGGCACAACAAATCAAATATTAATAAAATAGTATGGGGGATCTCAATACCCTACTGTCACAAAAAGGGAGATTGACTAGACAAAAAGACAACCATGAAATATTAAAATGGAACCAAAATGTTGGACAAATAGACTTAGTAGATATCTACAGAGCATTCCATCCAACATCATCAGAATACACATTCTTCTCAACTGCACACAGGATGCTCTCTAAAATAGACCTGCCCATAGAACATGGTGAAACAAATGCAAAGAAATTGAAATTATGAAAAGTTCATAATTTCATAATTATGAAATTATGTGAAAAGTTAACAAACACATGGAAATTAAATAGCACTCTCCTGAGCAACCAATAGGTCACAGATGGAATAAAAGAGAAATTGAAGTTTCCACACTTAAATGATAACAACGATAAAATACACTGGAACTTACGAGACACACTGAAAGCCATTATAAGTGGAAAATTTATGGCAGTGAATACCCATATCAGGAAAACAGCAAGCACAAGGAAGCAAAATAATGGTGAACCTCAAATCTCTAGGAAAAAAGAGGAGAAGACAAGGCCAAATCTCATTTAAGGTAGGAAATTTTAAAGATAAGAGCAAAAATTAATTCAATGGATATTAAAGAAGTAAAGAAATCAATTAATCAAAGAGTTGGTTCTTTGAAAGATTAAATAAAATCAACAAACCTTTAACCAATCTTATAAAAAAGTAAAGAAAGACTCAAATCAAGGCAATTTAGACTAAAAGGGTGAAACCAAAATGGACCCTGAAGAAATTAAAGAAATTGTTTATACCTACTTTGAAAACTTGTATTTTACAAAGATGGAAAGTGTAGAAGAAATGGACAGATTCCTGGATACATATGAATTACCAAAGCTGAATTAAAAAGATAGAAAAATCCCAAATCAACCAATATTAATAAATGAAATTGAAGGTGTAATTAAAACCTACCAACAAAACAAAACAAAACAGGCCTTTACAAATACACTGCTAAAATCAACAAGAAATTTAGAAAAGACATGACATCACTACTTCTTAAATCCTTTAATGAAATTAAAAATAGAAGCAATAATCCCAAATTCATTCCTGGAAGCAAGCATTACCCTGATACCAAAACCAGAGAAAGACTCAACTAAGAAAGAGAGTTACAGACCAGTTTCCCTAATGAACACAGATGCAAAAATCCTCAGTAAGATACTAGCAAACAGAATGCAACATATTATCAAGAAGATTATACACTATGACCAGTGGGACTCATTCCAGAGATTCAGGAATGGTTCAATATATACAAATCAATAAGTGTAATACACCACATCAACAGAGCCAAAGATAAAAATCACATGATCACACCAATAGATGCAGAAAAAGGTTTTGATAAAATTCAACATTCATTAAAAAAATTGATTAAAAAAAGCTCTACAGAAAATCAGAAGAGATTATCTTTATCTGTTGAAAACTATCTATGACAAACCAACAATTGGTATCACAGTAAATGGACAAAAATTGAAAGCTTTCTCTCTAAAATAAGAAACAAGACAAGGATATCCACTGTCTCCATTCTTATTCAACATGATCTTGGAAACTTTAGCCAGAACAATTATAAAAAAGAAAGAAATGCATAGAATAATAGGAAAGTTAAAAGTTATATTTTCATTATTTGTAGATGACATGATACTTAGAAAACCCCCAAAACTCCACTTAAAAGCTCCTAGATTTAATATGTAAATTCAGTAGGTAGCTTAATACAAAGCCAATACCCAAACTTAATGGCATTCCTGTACACAAATAACAAACTCACTGAAAGAAACAGGAAAACCACATCCTCACAATAGAATTAAAAGAGAAATGAAATATTTAGGAATCAGTCTAACAAAGGAAGTAAAAGGCCTCTATACTGAAAAATACAGCCCTCTGAAAAAGTAGATTACAGAGGATATCAGAAAATGGAAAGATATTCCCTGCTCTTAGGTAGGAAGGATCAATATAGTGAAAATGATCATTATTTGAAAATTATTATACATATTTAATGAAATTCTGATCAAAATTCTAGTAACATATCTCACAGAATTAAAGAAAGCCATCCTTAAATTCATTTGGAACTAGAAATGACCTAGTATAGAAAAAGCAATTCTGGGAAACAAAGGAAAGGCCTCACACTCTTGATGTGAAATTATACCATAAAACTACTGTGACCAAACAGTGTGGTTTTGGCAAAAACACTAAATTAAACTAAACTAAACAAACGAACAAACAAACAAAAAACCATATCCAATTATAATGGAACACATTAGAAGATACAAAACAACTCCAGACACTACTGTTACCTTGTCTTTAACAAAGGCACCAAGTATATTCTCTGAAAGAAAAATAGACCCTTTAATAAATTATATTGGTAAAACTGGCTCGACACATACCAAAGATTAAAATTGGACCCATATCTTTCACCATGCACTAAACTAAATTGAAAATGGAGCAAAGATCTAAATATTTAAGCAGACACATCAAATCTGCTGGAAGATAAAATAGGTAAAACTCTTGAAGACAGTGGTGTAGGCAAAAACTTTATGAATAAAATTCCTATTGCATAGGAACTATCACAAAGAATCAACAACTGGGATCTTATGTTATTAAAAAGCTTTGGCACATCAAGGATATTACCAATAGTGTGAAGAGACTACTCACCATTGGGAAAAAAATGTTTGACAACTGTTCCTCAGAAACAGGATTACTATCAAGAACATATAAAGAACTTAAAAAAATCAGACATCATATTTAAAGGTCCAACACAAAAATGGATATCTTAGATGGATACACAATTCTAAGATGAAGAAATACAAACAGCAAATAAATATATAAAAAATGTTAAACTTTACTTGTCATTCAAGGGATGCAAATTGAAATAACATTGAGATTCCATCTCATCCCAGAAAGAATGGCTATGAAAAAGAAATCAACTAATAAAAAATCCTGGAAGGGCTGTGGTAGAAAAAGTTGGTGGGAGTCTAAACTGGTTCAGTCACTTTGAAAATCATTATGGAGATTCCTCAAAAACTAGAATTGGAGATCCCTTTCCACCTAGCTATTCTCCTTCTGGGTATATTCTTAGAAGAAATAAAAACATTACACCACAGTAATATATGTGCACTCATTTTAACAGCTGCACAATTTGTAATAGCTAGATGTTGGAAACAACCATCAAATGCCTATCAGTCATGGAATGGATAGAAAGAAGTGGTCTTTTTTATACAACTTAGTCACAAAGAATGATGAACTGGAGACTTTTATAGGTCAATTGATGCAACTTGAGACCATACGCATAAGTGAAATGAACCAGATGCACATGTGTAAACAAGACATTGTCTCCATAATTTTAGAAGCTGAAAGATTAAATAAGATCCAAAATGCACAATAAATACTGTGAAATAGGGAGAAATTTCAAAAGAGAAACTAGGATGAGGGAATGGAAAAACTATATATATACATATATATATATATTAGTTAATATATATATATATATATATATATTAGTTAAGATAGTTATACTACTCATGTCTCCTAGCTCATTGAAAAGGTTTTTGATAATATTGTCTATACAACTAAAGGATGATTTTTTGTATTCTGAGTAACTAATTTAAAGATAACAATATGCAATGTATGAAGCATTGTTGCCCTCCTATTATTTTGTTTTGAAATTTTGTTTTATTTTTTCTCTTTAAAATAAATAAATAATAAAATGAATAAATAATAAAGTGGCTCATCAATTAAATGTTGCCTGCTTTTTGGGGTCCTTACCTCTTGGTTCCTCATTCTTCTCCTCTCAAACAAAAAATTCAATGAGACAAACCAAAAATGTTGCCAAAGTTTAGCTGAAAAAAGAAGGATGAGGGAAACTGACTCTGTAGAGTGAACATGGGCCAAACCAAAGAGAAGAGAATATAAAACTAAACTAAAAGTACAGCTTGGATTTGGAGACACAGGACAGTCTATTGTGAAGAGGACTGACAGAAGAATCTTCCTGGAAACTTATTTTTTCCACAAATCATGGGAATCCCCCAGAAGTCCACAGACAATACCTTGGGAATATGACATGGGTATCCTGAAACCTGGTTATGCCTACTTCGCCAACAGCTTTGCCATGCCTTACCTTCCTGCCTCCCTAAAGACACTCATGCAATAATTCTCCGCAAAGAGAAGGAAAGTCACAGAGAGATGCCGAGAAGGAACTGAGCACCAGCATGAACCACATGGTGAGATACTGTTTCTTTCTAAGAAAGACTCCGCAATTTACTATGGCTAGATTATAACCTTTAGCCATCCAATAATACTTCTGTACAACTGTTTCATAATAATAATGCATCTTTGATTCCTTATTTCTGAAAGTTTCTATATCAAGTGAAACTTATATGAACCAATGTGTTAAGCTGTCTTCAGTTATAGAGGACTCAGTCAGGTATTTTGTGAAAGGTTAGGAAATATTACTTTTTAGATCTATTAGAATTTCTGACTACATTCTCTCTCTCTCTCTCTCTCTCTCTCATTCTGTCTTTTTCAACTTTTAAAGAAACTTCTTTAGGCTAATGAAATATGTTCTTTACCAGATGACTTAAGCAGTCAGAAATTATTTTATCAAAAATCAATTAATGGAAACTACTTTGTTTTCTGAGCACCTACTCTGGTAAATGAGAAAGTATATATATTTCCATATTATTCATACATATATAATCATTATCCTTAGAACATAAGCATTCTTGTACTAGCTTGAAAAATATCCCTATAGTATTTCTGACATTTTTCTACCTCCTGGATACTGGTTGAACCATATTTTTGTTCCTCAGCCCTAACTTTATCCTGAAAAATATGAGTGTGCAAATGAGTGTATCTTACTTTGTAAAGGTCTCCATCACATCTTCACTCTAAAAATTTTCTTAAATAAAGTTTTGCTTGTTTAGTGCAATTTGATCATGCTCTCAACTTTAGTATTTAAAACTTACTTTCTTAGTGGTGGTGCACACCTGTAATCTTAGCACTTGGGAAGCTGAGGAAGGAGGATCATTGCAAGTTCAAGGTCAGCCTGGGCTACATAGTGGGTCCAACCTAGGCTGAACTACATTGCAACACCTTGCTTCAATAAATATATAAATATTGTTTCCCCCAGTAGCCATGATGGGCCAGGAAAAGCAGTCAGATAGGCACCATGTACATACCTACCAGCTTGGGGGACACTTGCTTTCTATGAGTAGCCACTGCAGTCCAAGAGAAACGGTCAGGCATGCCCCTGAATGTGTGCCACTGAGGGGGAATCCTAGTATTATTGCAAGGCCAGGAGAAGAAGCAGCCCCACCCCCACACTGGGGTACCAGTGAAGCCTCATTGTAGCCATGTGAGTCTGGAAAAGCCCACCTTGCACTGCACCACCTCTCCAGGAACCGGTGTCAGAGAGACCCGGGTGCCAGGCCCATTCCCCTACATTGCAGTGGGAAGCCAAGATGGGATCTGTCATTGAACCTGTGTTATAACACAGAAGAAATGGACAGATTCCTAGAAACATATGAACCACCAAAGCTGGATCAAGAAGATGTAGAACTGCTGAATAACCCAATTTCTATTAATGAAATTGAAAATGTAATCAAGTCCCTACCAACAAAGAAGAGCCCAGGTCCAGCGGATTCACTGCAGGATTCTACAAGAAATACAAAGAAGACTTAATGCGGACACTCCTCAAACTCTTCAATGAAATTTGAAGGGAAGCAATTCTCCCTAGGTCATTCCTGGAAGGAAATATCACTCTAGTATCAAAACCTGAGAAAGACCCAACTAAAAAAGAGAACTATAGGCCAATCTCTCTAATGAACATAGATGCAAAAATTTTCAATAAAATATTGGCAAACATGATGCAGCAAGTCATCAAGAAGATTATACACTATGACTAACTGGGATTCATCCCAGGCATGCAGAGATGGTTCAACATACATAAATCAATAAATGTAATCCACCATATCAATAGGGCCAAAAGTAAGAATGACATGATCATTTCTATAGATGCAGAAAAAGCTTTTGATAAGATCCAACACCCATTCATGATAAGAACCTTACAAAGAATTGGAATAGATGGTCTTTACCTCAATATGATAAAGGCCATCTATGACAAACCAACAGCCAGTGTCATATTAAATGGCCAAAAACTGAAAGCCTTTACCTTAAAATCAGGCACAACACAAAAATGTCCATTATCACTGCTCCTATTCAATATAGTACTGGAAATACTATACAGAGCAATTAGACAAAAGAGGAAAATAAAAGGAGTAAAGATAGGAAAAGAAGAAGTTAAATTATCTTTATTTGCAGATGACATGATACTCTACATAGAAGACCCACAAACCTCCATTGAAAGTCTCCTAGATATAATAAATAAACTCAGCAAAGTAGTGGGTTACAAAGTCAATACTCAAAAATCAATAGCATTCTTATACACTAACAACAAAATCACTGAGAGAGAAGTAAGAGAAGCCACACCCTTCACCTAGCATCCAAAAAAATGAAATACTTAGGAATTAACCTAACAAAAGATGTAAAAGACTTGCACAGGGAAAATTATAATACCCTGAAAAAAGAAATTGAAGAGGACCTCAGAAAATGGAAAGACATCCCTTCTTCATGGATAGGAAGAATAAATATTGTAAAAATGGCCATTCTCCCAAAATTGTTATACACAATCAATGCAATTCCAATGAAAATACCACTAACATACCTCATAGATCTAGAGAAATCACTCCTAAAATTCATCTGGAATCAGAAGAGACCTTGAATAGCAAAGGCAATTCTAAGCAGCAAAGCCAAAGCAGGAGGCATCACAATCCCTGACTTGAAGTTATACTACAAAGCTACTGTAATAAAATCAACATGGTAATGGAATAAAAACAGACCTCAAGTCAATGGAATAGATTAGAAAATACAACTACAAGCACACTCAACCACCTTGTCTTTGATAAAGGGACCAAGCATGTTCACTGGAAGAACAACAGTCTCTTTAATAAATGGTGCTGGAAAAATTGGCTATCCATATGCCGAAAACTAAAATTAGACCCATGCCTATCACCATGTACTAAACTAAAATCCAAATGGATCAAAGATCTAAATATTAAAAAAGAAACACTAAATCTGTTGCAAGATAAAGTACGCAAAAATCTTGAAGACATAAGGGTAGGTAGCAACAACAAGAACCAAACTGCATGGGAAATACTTCCCAGAATCAATAACTGGGATCATATCTTATTAAAGAGTCTCTGCATGTCCGAAGAAATCTCTAGCAGAGTGAAAAGAAAACCTACAAACTGGGAAAAAAATCTTAGTGAACTGTCCCTCAGACAAAGGACTTCTGTCTAGAACTTATAAAGAATTAAAAAAATCAGACCCCTGAAATTCAAAGACCCAGTCCAAAAATGGGCATCTGAGATGAACACACAGTTCTCAGATGAAGAAATCCAAGTGGCAAATAAATACATGAAAAAGTGTTCATCATCATTGGTCATTAGAGAAATGCAAATTAAAACCACACTGAGATACCATCTCACTCCAGAAAGAATGGCCAAGATCAACAAAACTATCAACAACAAATGCTGGGGAGGCTGTGGGGAAAAAGGAACTCTTCTGCACTGTTGGTGGGAGTGTAGACTGGTGCAACTACTGTGGAGGTCAATCTGGAGAATCCTCAAAAAGCTGGGGTTGGAGGTCCCATTTGACCCAGCTATTCCACTCTTAGGCATATTCCCAGAAGATCTGAAAACATCTTACCACAGTGATATATGCACATCCATGTTTATAGTGGCACAATTTGTAATAGCCAGATGTTGGAAACAACCTAAGTGCCCATCAACTGAGGAATGGATAAAAACATTGTGGTACTTTTATACAATGGAGTACTACTCAGCTATAAAGAATGATCACATTGAGATATTTATAAATAAATGGATGCATCTTGAATCTATACTCATAAGTGAAATAAATCAAACTCACATGTATAAATATCATATAGTGTCCCTAGTGTAAGAAATGGTAAGAGTACAGAAGATTTTATGGAAATCATGGTTCACTCTTATACTGCTTTGATGTCTTATGTCTTCATTCATTGGTTCAAATGGTTTTATTCTGTTTTGTTTGATTTCAACATATGTGATCATATGAATAGTTACTTTGAAGATAAGACAGTATGGTAGTCAGTGTTGATTTAATATTGTATTGCTCTGAAGTCCTACTGTGCTTTTGTTTTTCTATTACCATTGGTTCTAGCACATTGTGTCTTATTGGATTTTAATATGTATGATAGTAAAAACAAAATTTTTTATGGAAAATGAGATAATATAGCAGCCATTGTTCATCTTTGGTTATTTGGTTCAGAATGTCTTGGAATACTTCCATTCTCTTGAGTTGTTTATTCTACTTTTTTATGTTTGACATTATTGTGTGTAAAGCTAAGCTCAGCTATTTCAAAAGAAAGAGACATTACGATAGCTACTGTTAATATACAATTGTCTTGTTGTGAAGTACTGTGTTGTTCTGTTCTGATCTGCTTAGATCTGTGCTGTTTTGTTTTATTCTTAAAAAAAAAAAAGATATGATGTGTCTGGGATCCCACAACTGGCTCTTCCAGAAGAACCCAGAGAAATATCAAGATGAAGAAATGAAATGCAGTCTCAGATCTCCATCCCACACAGAATGAATCCAGAAGACATAGAAGAAATTGGAAGTTGCACCTGAAATTTCTGAAATGATAGCAACTGAATTCAAGAAACAATTTCATGAGGCAGTATAAGAAATCAGATCAGAAATAATAACACAGGTAAAAGAAGAAATGACAACCATAATGAAAGAATTGCTGACCTTATCTAAAGAGGACATAGATTAAAAAATAAAAATGCATAGGAAAATGATGGAAATCTTGAATGGATAAAAAAGGAAAGAATTAGTACACATTAAGCAGAATCAAAAAGATATTCAGGAAATTAAAACTCCACTAAAAACTGGCAAAACCTCTTGAATGAAACTGAAGATAGACTTTCAGACCTTGGATACAGTATGGCAGCTAGCATTTGGAAAAGGAAACATCTTTTAAAAATAACAAGGAACCAGGAAATAAGTATGAAATGACTACAAGAGAATACAAAGAAAAATAACTTAAGGATGACAGGTGTCAACCAAAACACAGGAGTCAACACAAATGACATAAAAAACTATTTACAAACTAATAGCAGAAAACATTCCAAGAATAGGAATAAGGCCTGACATACAGATAAGTAAGGCATATAGAACTCCAGCATGCCATAACCAAGATAAATATACACCCAGACATATAATAATCAAGATCCAAGAAATTCAGCACAAAAACACAATATCAAAAGCTGTTAGAGAAAAGAAACAGATTTCCTAAAAAGGAAATCCTTCAGAATCATGGCAGACTTTTCAAGACAAACCACGAAGTCAAGAAGAGGTTAGAGTGAAGTATTTCAATTCCTGAAAGGAAACATCTTCCAAACCAGATTGATGTACCCAAAAATAACTATATTTCAAAATTAATCCAGAAACAAGATACTTGCATGACAAAAAACAACTGAAGGAATTCATGACGACCAAACCAACTCTACAAAGAGTACTGGAGGATATTCTAGAGAGCGATGAAGATGAGCACAGCTCCAGGAATAGCAGCAGAGGGGGATCACTGAGCAGGGCATGCAGCTGAAGTAGGGCAAAAGTAGGGAGCAACAACAGGAAAATGGCAAAGCAGAGACAAGTCAATGCATGCCGGTCATACCTATTATTGTAGTTGGCCTCAATTCACCAATAAAAAGAAACACTGAAATAATGGATTAAAAAATAAGAGCCAAGGGCTGGGGATTTAGCTCAGTGGCTTAAGCGCCTGCCTGGCAAGAGCAAGGTCATGAGTTCGCTCTAAAGGAAATTCAAAGACTGAAAGTCAAAGGAGAGAAAACAATTCTCCATGTGACAGGAACCAGAAAAAAAGCAGGAGTAGCTTGCCCATCAATAGTAGATGGGTAAGAAAGATATGATATTTTTATACAGTGGAAAGCTACTCAGCTATAAAGATGGGTAATCTTGAGGCTCTTGCAGGTAAATAGAAGGAACTTCAGATCATGCTCATGGGTGAAATGGTTTAGATTCACATAAGTGAACATTGTTTTGTCTCCTTAGTATAAAAAGCTGAAGGAGTTAGTGGAATCCAAAAATGTACCATAGATACTGTGAAAGCGAAAAGGAAAGAAGTGTCTTAAAAGGGATGATGGTAGCCACTGTAAATTTCCTATTATCTTGTTTGGAAGTCCTATGCTTTTTCACTGTTTTGTTTGGTTTGGATTTATTCTGTTTTGTTTTGTTTGATTCTATTATGTTTGATATTATGGGCAGCTATTTTAAGAAAATGAAAAATATTATGGGAGCCATTGTTGATTTCCTATTATCTTGCTTGAAGTCCTACATCATTTTCATTATTTTGTCTTGATTGGTTTTATTCTGTGTGTGTGTGTGTGTGTGTGTGTGTGTATCTGTGTTTTGCTTGATTTTATTATGTCTGATGGTATGGGCAGCTATTTTGAATACAATTAGAGGCATTACAGTAGCCATTGTTGATTTCCTATTGTCTTATTTTGAAGTCCTATATCACTTTATTTGTTTTGTTTTGCTTTGTTTGGCTTGTTCTCTTTAAAATAAATAAATAAATAAATAAATAAATAAATATATATATATATATATGAAAATTTGCTTTCTTAACATTGTAGCCCATAGAAATATAAATATGCATCTCTTGCAGTCATATTGGAAACATTTCAACATTTTTGGAATATAATTCTTTTGTTTGTAAATGTCCCTCAGAGAACTGATTTTACCGAAAGTTTACTGAGAAGATATTCTACTTGAAATTATATGAGAGAGTGGTTCCCACAAGAAAATAGTTTATAAAAGTTATTTTAAAAGAACCTTTATTAATCACTTTCCTGACATCTGCACCTAAAACAGGAGAGCTTTATTAGTTTACAGTTTCCAGAGGGTTCAGTCCAAAATCAGCTGGTTGCAAAACAAAAAATGGCACGGTAGAAGGGCCTGGAAGGCGACATCTGCTTATCCCATGGCAACCAGCTAGCGCAGAGATAAGAGAGGATCACAGGCAGAGAATATACCCTTCTAAATCCACACACAGTAACCCAAATCCAACCAGGCCAACCGGTCCTGACAGCAAGTCAGCTACTGTGTCAATGAATGAATGAATCCAGTGATATGTTCAGTGTTCCCTCATGATCCAGTCAGCTTCCAAACAATGAAGTTTCTAGGAAACAAGTTAGAGCCAAGTCATGACAGAATCTAAACAAACAGGGTAAAAGCAAGAAAGCGGAGGGGGGGGAGGCAAGAAATAATCAAAGCAAAAATAGGAAGTAGCCATAAAGGACATGGAAAGGGAGGGGAATTGGTAAAAAAATGAAGTGAACAGGTCCATTGTAGAGGACATTTTTCTTGTGGCAAAGATGAGGTAAACACTAGAAAATATTTGAGGAACATAAATTGTGAAAAGAACAGTGTTGGGTTAGCCAGAAATCATATGAATATTTCTTACATTGATCTGTTCATGAACATGGAAAAAAGAAACATCAAGCAAGCACTTTCTAATGCTACTAATTGTTTCATTAAGCAATTACATGCTTGCCTGAATCCTGAGCACATGTTATCTATAAAAAGTGGCTACTATGCGTATTTGGTTCGAGGGATAGAAAACCAGCATAGTCAAGTAAGGTCATCAAATATTCCACTATAATTCATTTCTTGGCAGAAATGTGGCCTTTTCTTAAATTTATGTAGTAAAAAGATAAATTTTATTTAGACACAAACTCCTTGTATTCTTATTTTAGCTTTTAAACATACACAAACATATACACAAAACAGATATTTCAACTATTTTATTTCTATTGTTAAACACATTTGTATTACTTTGTATCCATTTGTATCCAAGATAAACATCAAAGAATCTGTATAGGTTTGGAGAGAATATCCAGCTAGTAATTATTTAGAGAAAATTAATCCAGGTCTAGAAGTCCACTTTATTAAGTGTCTTTATACAATGTGATCAAAATTATAGTGAGTGCTGCTACTGAGTGCTGTGTAACAGAAAAGCAGGCTCATAAAAATAGGCCGGTGTGTCTTCATCTACCTGACTGGATCTGGCGCCATGTGACTTCTGTGTTTTCCTCAAAGTTCACACGACCATAAAAGGTAATCTTTTAAACCGATTTGAAACACTGACATGACCACAGCAGTGCACCCAAAGACACATATGAAAGAAGACTTCCTGAACTACTTTATAAAATGTCAGTGGAGAAAAAGTGCATTTGAAGAGGTGAGGAGTATGTTGAGAGAGATTAATGACAATTTGTCTTTTGCTATAATCAATTTTAAAAATTAAACATAGTGAATTTATTATCATACTTCATATTTGCTAAGTGAAATCAGTCAGCATAATCAGTAAATTCTACCTTGTTTATCGTATTATTTCATTGCCAGCCAATTATTTTATTTTGTTCTGAAAACTTAGAACTCACATTGAAACAAAAATAAGAGTAAAACCGTCACAAAAGTAACACGACAACATTGAGGGACTTTTAAATTTTTATTTTACTTTTTGCTTTAAACATAGTCTAAGATCAGTATCTGTCATTTGTGGATATCTCAAAAATTTTGAACCTTATTCAAATATGGTGAAGGTTTCCAAGGCAGAATTTTCAAGAAATTACAAGTTTCTTCTTTCTGCTTATGGTCCTGCCCAATAATAAATCCATTGGTAGGAACCATAGAGAAAGGTGGTGACACAGTTAGAAACGGAGGAACTGAGCAGGCCACTCCTGTCTCTTCCTTCAGCAGTGTTCAGGGTACTGCCCTGGTGATAATCTATGTTGTCTGAGTGACAGACCGTTAGCTCTGGTAGGAGTGTGAGACAGAATGGGAGGCGGCTGGAGTCAGCAGAATCTGACTCTCTCAGTGTTGGAATCTTGAGTTGTGTTGCTGTTCCTCCAGGGTCTTCCTCCTCCTCCTGGGCCCAGTCAGCCCAGAGCCCAGGAGCTGATGTATCAGTCCCTTAGCATACTCACTCGCACACCGTCACCAGCTTCTTCACCCAGAATGCTCCACTGCCAGGGGCAACTTTGCTTCTGACTGGGAGTTGCTCTTCCTCGGTTCTTCTTCTTCCTTCATTTTCTTTTGGCTCTTCTTCACGTTCCTGCTGTAACTGTCTCATGATCTTCAATAAATGGAGCTACTTAGTACTTCCATTGAGATATATGTTTGGCAATTGTTTCCTGAAGTGCACAAGAATCTGAAATATACTTTGCCCATTCAACTGTAACAGTGGGGCATCTGGTGGTTTGCACCTGGGTCTCTCCTTGGTTGTGACACTTTCCTTGTCATGGAACAAAGCATGGTCCCAAGCTTGGCAAAGCAAAAGCCTACCTTTCACAACAGTGCTGTGATTCCTGTATGTACAGTGACATGTCTGCACTGTTATGATTGAAATTATTAATGTACATTCAATTAACAACCTGCTTCCTCAGTCCTTCCAAAATTTATTACATTTCTGATATTTTCTTTGTAAGTTTAAATTTTATGTTTTTTTTTTTTTTAATTTTTGAGGTGTAGTCTTTCTACGTTGTACGTTATCTCCAGTCCCTGGGCTCCTTCATCAGCCTTCCCAGTAGTTGAGGCAATAGGCACATGCTACCTCTGGCAAATATTTCTAATAATTTTCTTGTAATAATTTGTGTCTAGATGTCTCTGCAAAGCCTCATGTAGTCACGGGGGCTGGTTTCTAGAGTTTGTGATTGATTCGTGGTGCAATGCTAGGATTGTGGGTCTGAGTGCTACACCCACTCTAGGGATGGTAGGCTACATACAGTATAAAGGACAGAAAGAGTTTTCTCTCTCATTACTCCCTTTTTTGCCTTTAGGGTTTTACTGTCCTCTACCACCATGAGCTGTTGACCTCTTCCATGAGCCACCCTGCTATGGACCCAGCTGATTATGGACTGAAACCTTCACAAACTGTGACCTAAATAAACCTCTCCTTCCTTATGTTTAGGCATTGGGTATTTCTCTCAGCAATGAGAGAAAAATAATCAACACACACCTATTTCCTTAGCAAGAAGAGATTTGGCAGTCTGGAACCAAGAAGCATGGATGATATAGTTTATATTCTAGAATACAAAATTCTAATTAAAGATTAACACATCTAATAGTCATTATTTTCTTTCAAATGGAGCCAGAGAATTATAGGCTCCTCCTTTCATGGGGTAACATTTACCTATGGAGAAATAGTAGTTTTTAACTACAATGCTGTATCCAGAATTACACTAAGTGCAAAAAGTGTGTGATAAAACCATCAAAAACGTTATTCATAAAGCCAATAGACATCTGAAATCATTGCAAGTAATAAAGTGCATTAAAGAAAACTCATCAGCTGCAAAGTAGAAAAGTGAAAGAACACACTGTCCCTTGAAAGAGATACAACTTCTACCAGTTAGCTTTTCATATGCTCATGCTATAAAACAAGCACTACAATTTTCTTTCTTTACTAAGCCTCTGAACAAAATATCCAGTTTTTCAAAGACTTTTTATTGAGTATATGAAAAAGAACTGCCAAGGAGTGAGACCAGGGTACTGATTTGTGCTGTTAAAGTTCTGAACTCCTGGCAGGGGTAGAGGGGCACAGGAATATAGATTTATAGCTTTTCACCTTCAGATATAAAACGTGGAATAAATGTTTTATTTAAAAAGCTAATAGATAGAATCATAACTTCATAAGAATAAGAAATAAGAATCTACATAACCCAGCACCATTTATAGGTAATTAACTTATAATTTAGCTATTTGTTTTGTTTTCTCATTCCTTTGTGCTCCTGCTAACCATCCAATACGAGGGGACACATCAGTTCCCACTGAGTACGTATGTTTTTCACTCCTTTACCTCTACTAAGCACAATTCCACAAGCATAAGAGAATATATATATATATATATATATATATATATATATATATATATATACACTTAGTTTTTTTAATTTTATAACATCAATTCTACTACACAATTCATGGTTTCTGAAACTATTAAACTTTATCTGTGGAGCAATACACACAAATATGTTTATATAAACACAGGAATACAGTAGTGGTGGGTATAATGTTTTTAAACAGTGCTCAAGGGTTTACTTAGACTTAACCTGTAACCAGTGATGATTTATGGGAAATCCAGAGAAGAGTGCTACTTTGATGTTAATTGTACAGTATGGTCAGTAGAAAGATTAAGGTAAATATGCAGGAATTTAGTTTGTTAGCTAGAAAACAAAATTCCAGTTCTTCTTTCTTAATACAAAATTATCTTGGAAAAACAGGAAAAGAACTCACAGAAACTCACCAAAGTTCATAAATAATTGAGTTCCAGCATGAAGGAAGATACAAAAATTCCTCTGTGAGTCAGACTTGGTGTTTATAGTCTTGGTTTTTTTTAGTCTGCATTTCAATGATCTTTCTATTTTTGTTAAATATAAATGAAGAGAGAGAAGGCTTTATTAGAGGTTTGTTGACTCGCTGCCGACTGATATTCCTTAAATGCTGCACTGAGATTTTAAGCTGTCAGGTACTAGAGGAATAAAAAGGACTGTGAGATTATCAGTAACAATTCCCCAAAATGCTTACAAATACTTATTTTGAACAAAATATGTTTGTTTTGTCTATCAACATTTTTTGCATGAAGTAATATAGAATATTGGGATCTGTACACATCTTTTCTTTATAGAACAAGATGGTCAATGAAGCAATCACTGTTAAAACCTCATGAGAACAATTAAATGTCAGCAATTAAGCTGATGACTAAATTTGACTGTAGAAAAATATTAATGAAACACTTTCTAAAGCTCTTTCTAGAAAGGCTCACTTTCTTTTTACGTCCAATTTCTTTCATTCAAATGAATAGGCACAATGATTTTTAAAAGTCTTACAGGTGCCTAGAGCTAGTACTTTAACCTATATAGTTAAAAGAATCCAGAAAACACACATTGTTAGTTCGAGCTCCTTTTTTCCCCTTGCAAATTGTTTTTAAACAAAATGTAATTTCTGTACATTTTTAAATTTGAATTTTTATTAATATATTTGCACTACACATTTCTTGGGTGGATTTGGTACATATATAGAACATATCTTAGTTCTGTCTTGAATCCCCTTCCCTTTCCCTCCCTTGCACCATCCTCCTTCCCTTTCACAATTGTTCTATCTCCCTGTTTTTTGTTATCTGTCTTTTATTTTGGTCTTTGATATATAACAGATAGTGACTATATATATATAAAATATATATTTAGTATACAATAATTTTATATATTATTTAATACACATAATTTAATATATATTGGGTTTCTATTGTGATATTTAATCTTGTCTGTTCCTACAAATAGCAAGTGTACCCTTCTTTATGGCTGAGTAGTACTGCTGTGTATAAATATATATTCTATACCATTTCATTTCTCAATGGACATATAACTTCCTCCAAGATTTAGCTATAAGCTGTAACTACTGCTATAAGCCTGGGTATGACTGTATCCCTGTAATATGAGGTCTTCAGATCCTTTGAGAAGATATCTGGAAAGGGAATGGCTAACTTGAATGGGATATTTAGACTTAGATTTTTGGAGAATCTCTATACTGATTTACATAGTGGCTATTAGAGAAAGTTAAATTAAAACAACACTGAGATCTCTTCTTATTCCTAAAAGAATGGCTATCATCAAGAAATCAAATAATAACAATTTGTAGAAAGGCTGCTGGTAAAAAAAAGAACCTGCTATATTATTGGCAAGAATCTGAATCTCTTAAAAAAAAATAATGAGCCTGAAACACACACACACACACATGCACACGCACACTCACGCACACACACACACACACACATTAACTTCATGACTTCCTGCTAATACATTTTGGTAGAATTTTCGAAGTATTTTATAAGAGGGAAAGAAATTATTATTTATTTTCAAAGATTTTTTTTAGTTTTATTAGTACATGTTTGCAGTACATAATAATTACATTCATGGAAGGGAATTGGTACATGTATATAACACATTTAACTTCTAAAACTGAAGAAACAGAGAAATTAGCTGTTGAGTTGCTTCAAAACTGTTTTTGAAGTTGTTGAAAAATTGTTTTTCCCATCAACGGTGTAACTAATATTGCAAATATATTCCTTCATTAGTTTACTGCCTTGGTTACTTTTCTTGTTGCTGAAACAAAATACCTGACACCCAAAATGAAAAAAAAGGAAAGATTTATTTCACCTTTTATAGTTTGTCAGAGATTCAGTCCACAGTTGGCTGATTCTAAGGCAGAACAGCACAGCACTGGAGCATTGGAGACACAGTCCAAGGCAAAACAGGGAGGAGAAAGTACAGCAGCAAGCAGCAGTAGTTAGCAGAGTCTCATTTATATTCCATCCAGAACACACCATATTCAGGCTTGGTCTTCCGTTAACCATATGCAGAACTATGCTAAATCCATTAAAGGGCTAACAGCACCATACACCCTTAATCTCAATATCACACATTCTAGGTCCAGCCAGCTCCAGAAACCTCATCTGTAAGTGCATAAGGTTTTTAGAGGACATCTAGATACAAACCATAACACTCAGTGAACAAAAATTTAACTGCCTACAATGTGCCGTGATTTTGAGTATGTCCTGGTGCTTCAAAAAATCACTTTACCTCCATAAACTACAGTTTACTACAGGAGTCTGGTACAATTATATGATTGTAATTATGCGAATTATATTTTCACATAATTTTTTGGTAAGTAGTATGTGAGAAAATAATATGATAGAAATGTAGACAGAACACTACAGACACATTTTCTTAGAGTAAGCAAGGCTTTATGGTGGATTTAATTTTTCAACTGTTATCTTAAATGAGATTGGGCTAGGCTAGATAAAAGGTAGAGACAGACATCCAGAGATGACAGAAAAAAGTGTAGAAGTAAGAAATTATCTAAGTGATTTGTTGGCTGGCTTCAATATATTTACAAAGGGATTGGATTCCAAAGGCAGAATATAATAGATATCGTGAATTCAGATTTATTCTGAGAAATACAAATTAAAATAATAATAAGATTGTATCTTACTCTAGAAAAAATGGCTCTCATCAAGAAATTAAATAATAGCAGATGGTGACAAGGTTATGAGGAAAAAGGATTACTTCTTCATTGTTGGTGGAAATGCAAACTAGTACAACCCCTATGGAAGTCACTATCCAGATTCCCCCAAAAAAATTAAAAATAGAAAACTTCATTTAAACTAGCTGCTCTGTTTCTAGATATCTACTCAAAAGGCTTAGACATATCCTATTACAGTGATACACGTAGACCCAATTTTATAGCAAGAAAATTCATAATAGCTAAATTGTGCAAGTAGCGCATATGCCCAACAGACGAATGGATGAGGAAAATGTATTCATACACCACAGAGTACTACTCTGCTGTAAGGATAAACTTGATGAGTATGTTGAAAATGGATACATCTTGAGATCATAATATTAAATGAAATAAATTAGACTATTTAAATGTGTCTTATATGACAAAGTGAAAAGATAAATAAACAAAATAAAAGATACATGATAGTTAGTAGCGAGATAGATGTTTTTCAGTTGGAAGGGGATCAAGAGGTGTAGGGAATAGGGAGGGAAGAAAACAAAAGGGGATAAAAAGTGAGACATGTACATGTACCAACTCCTGAACAGGAACACCATCATGACACAATGCAAACATACATGAATAAAAAGTAAAAACCAGAATGAAAAATAAATCTACTTCAGAAAAAAAGTAGGAGCAAACCAAATACTACAGCAATCATTGTTACTATCATTTCAAATTGACTCTGTGCCTCTGTTTTTTTCTTTAATTTCAATTTTCTTAATTTCTTTTTTTAATAAGTTATGGTCAACATGGTATTTGCTTCCTTGAAGAACTTCTGGAAGATTCTCCATAATCTCCTACAGGTGAATTTCTCTTTGTAACAGATCTTCCAATTTTGATCTTTTTCCCCCTAAAATCATTGAAGCCTATAATCTTTACTCAAAAGCAGTTGACATTTTTAACTGACTAATTCTCTGCCAAGGTTTGGAAATGCCCTATATATTATGGGATATTTGGAATCATCCTTGGTCTGTGTCTCACTCATTCAAGGTGTTGAATACTCTGCAGCTGTGACAAACAAAATGTCTCCAGATGTTGTTAAATACCCTTGAGAATCAAAATCACCGCTGGTTGAAGGCCACTGAACTAACAAAAGCTACCGTAACTTCATTTTACTGCAGTAATTGAAATTAGGCTCAAATACTTTACTATTAGTGATGACATAATATTAAAAGCTTGTTAGATAAGTTGTACAGGGCATGCAGCAACCAAGTGCTGAGCAACTAACAATAATTATGCTGTATAAACATATATTAAGATTTATTTTATGTCTCTGTAATCCAGTCTGTAATATTGCTTGGTGCCAAGGTCATATTACATCTGCTGGTGACATTGTCATTCATCACCTGAGCACACCAGTTTCACCATGATCTGTAAGCAATTTAGAATGAGTACATTCCCTTTTTATGTGGAGTAGTGATGCAGTCTATATAAGCGTTCCCAACCTCAGATGCCCTTTGGAGCCTTCTGAGGAGATTTAAGTAATACTAAATTCTTGAGTACTCTGCAATGTTCTAATTTAATTTAAACAATTGTGATACCACATATTTGCCCAGAGGTTCTGATTTAATTGACCTGGTGTGAAGCCTAGGTATAGAAATTTTAAAATCTCCTAAGGGAGTCTAATGTGATCCCAATGTTCAGTAAAACTATTCTCTTTATTCTACTTTGATTTCTGAATCAGTTTTTAAAATCTCCATAATGTTTAAGGGTACAGGAAGGCAGTTAAATCTTATTTAACTTATACTAATGCATTCAACTAGATTTTATAAAGCATACATCTATTATCTACTTTCAGTATATGAAATTATCTATAGCATTTGAGATACAATATTTAACCTAATTTTTCTCAAAATGGCGTTGATATTAGAACCATCCAATTTGTTATTTTGTTAAAGGCCTGGCCACAACTCAGACCAATTAAATCATAACTTCTGAGGATAACACATGCATCAGTTGTTTATAATGCTCCTCAGGTAATTTCAATGCATAGACACATTTGGAAAACAGTGCTTTATCCAGTTCTGGGAAAGACAGATCAAAATGCCCAGTAGGTATAGATCATTGCTTCTCATCTTTAGCTGTGCATTAGAGCCACCTGGTTGCCTTTAAGATTCCCAAAGCCTAACTTCCATCCAAGGTCTATTAAGTCAGAATTGCTTGGGGTAGGAGCCAGGCACCAATATTTTTTAAAGTTCCTTAGGTGATTTCAAAGTTCAGTCAAGCATTGGTTCTCAAACTTTAGTATTTGCATCAGGTTCAACTGCAAGGATCAATAAAACACAGACTGCTGGGCTCTATAACGAAAGTTTCTTGTGTAGTAAGTCTATGCATGGGCTCAAGGATTTGCATGTGTCACCAGTCAGATAATAGTCATGCAGCAGGTCCAGGGACAACATTTTGAGAATCACTGGTACAGGAGTATATATAATCTTGTAAGTGAAAAAACAAAAGTAACATGGAGAAATTCCTTCCAAGTATTTTTCCAGTGCTGCTTATTTTAGTTGTTGTTGAACTGCCTTAGTGAAAGTGATATTATTTAAAATCTCCATGAAAAAGTATCAATTTGAATATTTTCTTTTTCTTGAATTAACTTTCTTCCAGTCAGATTTACTTTTCCCTTTCTGAATCTCATGTGTTGTTTTATTTCTCACTCGTATTTAGAGGTAAGACGTGGATAAAAAGGTATAGTGTTTGAGTGTAAATTTCTTTAGTACACGATTAAATTACAAATTTCTTTGGTAAAATTCTTGAAAATAAATCGAATGACCTGTGGCAGACCTCTGGCTACAGAAGTTATGGATCCACAGAAGAGAAAAGGAGCACCTGTAGCGCAGAGCAGAATTTCTTTGCAGGTACATAGATCACATGACCAATGAAATCCAGAATAATTTTCTGTCATGGCAGCTGCAAGTTCTATAGAATCAATGCCCCATTTCTCTCTGGCCTCAAGTTTCATTGTGGGAATATTATGTGACTAGCCTCCTACTTCCAAGATTTAAACTGAGAGCACCAGGGAGCTAAAGATGGTGGATCAGTGAGCAGCAGAATACAGAGCCTCTGTGAGAGAAACAATTCAGATGCCAGACTAAAATATCCCGGAGAGGGCCAGACAGAGGGAGATGGATCCTCTCCACCCAGGAAGAAACTAAAGGAAAAAGAGCTGGTCAAACACACAGCCCTGGGGCTACCATCGGAGTAGCTCAAATTAGCAGCCACTGTGCTCTTGCTGGAGTCGCCCAAACTCACAATCGCTGCGCACTCACCCCTGGAACCATGGTCGCCCTGAAATCGAGGGGTGGGTGGGGGCACCGAGAATGGAGCCTCATGGAGACCTGCACTAACCCGGGCTGAGTGCTTGGAATAGGACCCTTCCACAGGAAAGGGGCCACCAACTGGATGACATGTTGGAATCGGGCAGGACGGACATAAACAAGGAATGGCACTGACTTCGGTTGGTTGCTCCCTTCCCAGAGCAAATTAGTGGGATATGCTAGGCCTGGGTCTTGCCCCTGGCCGGGACCCAATAAGTTGTCCCGAACCAATTCCATATGTGCAGCACACACTAATGTGGTTTGTGTAGCAATTGTATTTTTAAGTCTTGCTCATACCACTCTACTATTTTCCATGGCAGTTACATCGCTTGCGTCAGTTTTATTCAGCCCCTTATCATCTGACTGGTGCACTCAATATTTTTTTATTTTAAAGAGAGTAAAATTAAATGCAACAAAACAGAACATAAGAAGACCTAAATTTCAAAGCAAGACAATCAGAAATCTTCACTATTTATCATATTGTCTCTTGTTTTCTTCCAAATAGTTGTCCATATCTTCACATACAGTGAATTGCTACACAATCCAGGAGCTTTGCTCAGAGTGCACATCCAAAGGAATTGAAAGTAGGATCTGAGGACAACACTCATGTTCTTAACTGCACTACTTACAATTGTGTTGTAAAAGTAACACAGTGCCCTCCGTGAATGCATGAATAAATAAAATGTGGTACATACATACATTAGATTATTATTCAATCTTAAAGTGAATCCTACCAGCATTTAACCTCCGAGTTTGAACTACAGCCCTAGATCTTCCCTTGTCCTTTAGCCTGTGTACCCAACCCTGCAGATTTTGGGCTCACCAGTCTCTATAAGAGTGGGAGTCACCCCATAAAGTAAACCTTTTTCTCTACACATGTATATCTTATTGGTTATGTCTCTCCAGAGAATGCTGACTGTACTGGCTGATGTATAGAGAATCTTGATGACATTGTGGAAAAAAAAATCCCTCTAAGCACAAAAAGACAAATAATGTATGATCCCATTCATAGGTGCTGTTTTAAATAGTCACAGTCATAGAAACAAAGTAGAATGGTGGTTTCCAAAGGGTAAAAGGAAAGGTAACAGGGAGTCATTTCATGGTATGGAATTTCAGTTTTGCAGTATGAAAAATAACCAGAGATTGTTTGTACAACAACGTGACTATGCTTACTAGTATTGAACTGAACCTCAAGTATATTTTATATTATATTTTACCATAATCAAAACAAAACAAAACAACAAGAATCAAGACAATCTGTAAATACCTACTTGATTCTACTGGTTCTAAGAAAAACCTACTCTGTTAAAAAAATTCAGTGATGTCAGCTATGGTTCCAATGACACAGGAAAGAAACATGAGTCCGGAGAGACACTTGAACTGAATTAGAAACAAATGACTTCCAGCTGGTATTTTAAAAAGCGTAACAAATTAAGTACACCAAAAAAACTAGATAATCTCCTATACATGGTATACCAAGATGCATAAAAGAATGGCAAGTGCTAATACCCCTCTGCTCCTTTTTAAAAAAATGTTGAGACGAGGTCTTACTATGTAGGCCAGGTTAGTCTTGAACTCATGATGATCTGTTGGTCTCAGATGCTCAATTGTTGAGATTACAGTTCTGCCTGACTTTCCCTTTTTATCAATGGCAAGGTATTCACAGAATTTTGGATCACTTCAAGTTGAAAGTACATGTGAGAAAACTGAAGTGTTCTCACAAGGAAACATCTTAAGAACTAAAAATATTTGTCATAAGGGTGTTAAAAGGAATTAAAATTTAAGAGATTAAAGGTAAGAGTTAGAAGATTCTAAATTTCTTTATGTAAAGACAATTGAGCTGAGGAATGTTTTACTAAGTTATTACAAAGGGGAAATTCCAGCTGTTCTGTGTTTCTTTAGAACACATACCTGAATGATACAGACCTCAGTACATTAAAAGACTTTCTGGGGTGCAAGAACAAGCAAACACCAATGAAGGGGGGAGGAGACTATCTATATTGTATTCACTGTGTAACAAGCAAGTTTATAGCCCAAACTTAGTAGCTTAAAACAATGAACATTTACCATTTGTTTGACAGTTTCTTTGAGTTGGAATTCTGAGCTCATTCTGTCTCCTATTCCAGGAGCTTCCCAATGTTTAAGTCGAGGTATTGGATGGAGCTGAGCTTTTGTGTCATCTCAGGTCCTTTCGTTCACCAACTTGTTGGTAGAATTGAGGTCCTTGAAGCTGAGAGGTCTAATACTCATTCCTGGACTTTTGGCTTTTTCCATGCAAGGGTGGTTTGTTTCAAGGCCAACAGGGGAAAGTTTCTTGAATTCTTTTTTTAAACTTTTTTCTTCAACATCCTTTTCAAACCTGATTAGTTCAAGCTCACTAAGAATAGTCCTCCTTTTGATTAATACAAAATCAACTGATTAAGGATCATAATTACATAATTACATCTTTTAGAATCACTTCAGTTTTATCATATAAAGTAACTGAATCATGAGAGTGATAGCCTACCGTATGCACGGATCCTTCTTACACTGAATGGGAGAAGATAATGCAGGATATTTGCAAGAGAAGGCAGAGCTCTTAGGGGTCGTCCTAGAAATCTGTCCGCCAAAATGCTTCAAGTTTTACATATCTGACCTAAAATGATATCATATTTTATTTAATTACCGAAGCTAGTCCTAAAAATGAGGTAGGTGAAATGCTACTCAGCTCTGTTAAACAAATTTAGGGAACATTTCTCAAGAGGAAGACTTGGAGATGGTCTATTTCACCACGGAAATAGAATAGGTAACCACACACATAGTGTGATGCAAGAAATGACATATGGCCACACCCATTTAAAAATGTCTTCCCAAGCTTTCATTCGTACCAACTATTAGTATCAAAGAGTCATTCTGTGGGATTTACATTCAGAAATGTACCCTACCAGTAGGTAATGAGTTGACCAAATAACCTAGAGGAAGGTTATTAAAATTTAATGCAGATATTACTTTTCACAGGAAAATTTCTATACTACTGATTGTTATTACAAGTATCTATGCATATGTGTCTCCTAAAGTAATTTTCATTATAGAATCATACTTTAAGTATTAACTTCAAAACAGCCATCACTACAATCCTCTCTTTGCCTTTTACTCTGTAGTACCATTGAGATTATTTTTCTTCATGTTATTCCCATATTTATTTACTAATTATCAGTGCAGTTAGAAATGATGAGAATTTCAGCAGGCCCTTTAATGGCCATTTTTTGAATTTCAAATACATCAGTGGTGTGTTGCATTTAATTTTTCTCCAAGGGGAAATTCCTAATGTTCTATAAATAGAAAGATGCTTTACTTCATCAATCTCAGGCATATCCCTTTCTTCCTCTAAGATTCTGTGATATTTACTAAACCTTAACATCTACTAATTTTATTTATTTCATATTTGTATACAATGCAAGGTACTATGATCCAGCACAAATATAGGAGGTATACATATAAAGTATCACTCTCTAGATATGCAACATGGTCCTATAAACTGTGAATTCAATACCCTAACTGACTGTACATGTGTTGTACATGCTACTTAAGGAAAGTGACCATACTGTTTGACTTTTTCTTAGTGTCTGCTAAAGCAATAACACAGAAAGAATGCTATTCTAACCTACAAAGATCATAAATACTAGCCCAACAGCATTTTTATTGCTAACTTATATCAAAGGCAAACTGGCACTCTTTTCACTCTTTACTCCCATTAGTAAGCAGTCTCAAATTACAGACATAAAATATTTGTAAGCATTTTAACTTGGCTAGACTACTGCAGCTGTGTCACATGTGTTTTTCCTTAATTTAACATGAGTTTATGTGGATGAAATTGAAATTGCCTTCCTCTCCGCTAGATGACAGGTCTGGTCTAATGCCAGTCCTCTTAGTGAGGCCTATCAAACAACACTCTATTATACACTATGGCACAATTTGAGAATCACAAGACCACTAACCTGTAACACATGCATATATTCCTCATTAGTTCAAAGTCTGACCTTCTATAGGTGACTTTATATTCCATTTTAGATGTACTTTATTATCTCTACAACAAATACTTTACTTGGTTATCTCTGAAACATTTTAACACTTTCAGAAAAAAAATAGCTGCATATTAAACTACATAATCCAAAAGAAGCAGTTAAGTTGAACTTTAGAATTTGGCATTGCATCAACATTATTTGCACTTTGAAAATCTACTCATTGAATTAGGAAGTGAAATTTCAGTGACTCATCATTTTTCTATCACTATATCCCCTACCTGACCCTATTTATGTGGTTAGCACTCAGTGATATAGGGCATCTTTAAGACCCTGGTAAATAAGTAGTCCCTGCCATCCAGCGTATTTGCAGTGGTACAAAAGGATAGCAACACAGAAGAATTCACCATGCATATCTTTTCTCACTTTTTCAAAATTTGAGAGGATAAGAATTCTTTAGGAAGAATAATCAAGTCCTCAGGGTGAAGTACTCTAGGCTCAGTTACCAACATAAGTTTTAGGCAATTCTATCTTACCATTGTTAACATGAAACCTTCATCCATCCACTGGATTCAGACATTTTCTCAACCTTCAATGTTTTATTCACAATTTCCACGCACATTCGTTTAGTACAGAAAGGATCTTTTTTACCCTGAGGACTCCAATTTCCCACTATTAAAATTTTTCTTGTTTGCACTTTAATCTATATTTTACTGTTGTAAGTCTCATCTATTGACTCAGCTGTCAACTTTATCCCAAATACTATCTAGCTCTAATTTTAAGTGATAAATTGTATATACAAATATGTTGGTATTGTTTTCTAAATTTCATGAATAAATATTAACCTCAGTAATAGTCAACAGTACTAGTTTTAGACTACAAAATATTTTAGGATATATGTGTGTGTGTGTGTGTATATACATATATATATATATATATATATATATATATATATATATATATCCTAAACATAATATATTACAGAGCCATGATAAAAATTATTAAGTTAAGTAAACACTGAAAAACTAATAATCAGTGAATAATTGCAATGGAGAATTAATGTACTACAGTCATTCATAAGGTACCCCAGTGGAAAATAACTATACCCAAAATGTACCTACATCAGTAACAGAATGATAATACTAATACATTGCATTATTAACTTTGTGGTGACAGGTGACAGAAGATGTCTCATTAATTTTCTGGTAAAAGGAGCTAAGAAGAATATAATTAATATATGGAAACAAAAAAATGATATTGCCAACAACTCCAAAGAACCATAATTTTATAAATATTATCTTTTTTAACTTTTTAAGACAATCTAAAATGTAGGTGTACATGCAGAAGCATATGATGCAGTTTTATCTAATATTAGATAACTAAGAATAAGATTGAATCTGTTAGGCAAAGGGTTGAATGTATTATTTGATTTTAGATTCAGCTAAAATATTACTGAAAAAGAATATTGAAAGCCCAGCATAGCTGGTTTGGACTGAATTTAACATTATTAGTCACTTTCTTCTTCTCACTCTTTAATTATCTGGCTTGTTGATATATTTGGCAAGTTAATAGTCAGCATCACAAAATCCTATAATTAAATCACAAATAGCTAGTGATGGGCTCTGTGGCTATATAAGTATTCTAAAGAAGGATTTACACATATACCAAAAGAATAATCCTTACTGCTCTTTCATGATTAAGAAAAAAAGAAGCAAAGTTGTATAATCAAAAATATTTCTATCAATGCCTGTGAAAATAAAAATAGGACCAGACCACTTATTTTTCATAACATCTGTTAGGATACTTAAACAACAGAGGGCTACCCTTTTTCCTTCACAAAGCAAATGCAACTGGAGTGTGAATTTACAGGGATAAATTGTTAATAACATACTTTTATTTTCTTCAGGACTAATCAAAATTCCCAAGTTTCACCTTTCATTAATTCTGTCATTCTTCTTAAACTTAGCTTAAAATAATAATAACATAGCTTTAAATAATTACTAATAATTAATAGTAATAATAATGACAAAATATTTTAAAGCAGCATATACTAGAGTTTCTTCTTTTTTCTTTCTTTTGATGACTTCTAAAAGCCTTTAGGTGTAGACTCTAGAAAAGTCATTTTCATTCTTAGAAATATGTTTTAAAACATGCAAACTCTGTCAATTGCAGAATTGGATATTCTGAGCTGTAGCTCTAAAATAAATGTGCACAGAGAAAGGAGGCCTTAAAGTCAAATCTTAGAATCTGAATAACAAGGAGATTTAGTGTCAGAAGCAAGTCAACTGGCCAAAAGTAGAGGCCTCTCAGATGAGCATAGCTCGCAGCCAGTTAAGTTATTTGGGAGCAGCGGAGAGGGACTCACATGATGGGGCAGGAAGGGTGTACACATGGCACCTGCCCCCACTGTGCCTGTCCTTTCAGCTCTGCCAAGTGCTAGTTCCTGATTTGAACTGACAAGAACCTTGCTCCCTCCCTGATCCAGAAAGAAAGAGCCTTGTCAAGTTGAATATCCTGCTTGCTACACAGGAGCAGGGTTGCCAGGAACAATGGGGGACCTCAAAATGTGCTCTCAATCAGCAAGAAGCCTTGGGCCCTGGCATGGCTGCTTACAGCACAGATAGAAATGTAATTGAAGCTTAAATGCCATTCCCTTCTTTTTAGAGGAAATCTTGAGGTTTTTATTGTTTTGCTTTGCCATTTTGTTATTCTTTGTTTCTGGGATTTGAAAGTAAGATTGTAAATTGCCTTTCTGTAAAAAAAAAAAAGAAAGAAAGAAACCACAATAATTACTAAACAAACTTTTGCCAAAGGACAAGTTCAATCCAAGCAAGAAATTTATATATATATATATATATATATATATATATATATATATATATATATATATATATAAAATTTCACTATATTCCAGGTAGAGGGGTCATTACAGCATAGATGCAAAACTGAATAAAATCTTTACCTTGGAAGAGATTAACACAACTCATGCACAGTTGTTCTGTGCATTGAGGAGATGAATAAATATTATAAAATTTGAAAGCTGAGGTCCTCTTTGACTGTTGTTTTCCTCTACTTGTTCTATGGTCTTTGAACTTTCCTTGTCTAGAATTCTACTTTCTTATCAGTGAAATAGAGATGTATAACTACAGGGAAGATGTGAGAATTAAATGAGATGCTGTGTGAAAAATTTGTGCTTGGGAAAGTGTGAAGCACTGGACTAGTGTTAGCGATGATATGTTTGGAGGCAGGAAGGGCTTGTGGTTTCTATAGCACCGATAACTTGATCTTTCTTTGTCCTCCTAGAGGTGAGGTTGTTTGCAAAACTCAGATTCTGTCTTCTGACTATTATTTAAGGAAGAACTAAGTAAGTATACTAGGTATGAGGAAATACCAATAAATCAATAAAACCTTTAAAACAAAAGCTAAATCCAGTTGGGATAATAGCAAACTTCCCAAAGCAAAATGGAAAGCTGCAAATTCCTTCAATTTGATGCTGTATGATAGCATAAATGCTTAAAGTCCAGATATACTTTTTTATTGCTTTTCTAATCATTTTAAAAACAAGCAAAAAAGGATTAAAATTATACAAAATTTTTAAAAAAAAGAGAAAGAAAGAAATAGGAAATTAACACCAGTTAATATTTTGCATACTGTTATCTTGAAAGTAGTTGTTCAGATTACAAGGTTTAGGCACAAAAAATTATCAAACAATTACAAAACGGAAACACAACTGTTCTTTCTGATAAATAGATGTTAGTAGTATAGTTAACTATCTTGTATATATTTACATACATATATATATATATACACTTACATATTATAATCTTTCCCCTTCTTTGTTTTCTCCTTTCCCCTATCCCAGTTGTTCTCTCCTTTTGAGTACTTTCTTTCTCTTTCACTTTCACAATATCTATTGTGCATTTTGGATCTTCTTTACTCTTTTTACTTTTTTTCACTAGGGAGGCAATATGATATTTAGACATGTGAGTCTGATTTATTTCACTTATGAGTGGCATACCACTCATACAGATTTAATACAATCCCAATCAAATGAGAGAAAATTATGATGGTATGACGTTTTCCATTCTTCTGAAAAAATACCCAGAAGGGGAGTAGCTGGGCCAAATGGAACCTCTAATACTAGCTTTTTGAGGAATTTCCACACTAATTTCTATAGTGCTTGCACCAGCCTACAATCTCAACAATAATAGAGAAGTATTCCTTTTTCCTCACAGCCCCACCAACATTTGTTATTGGTTAGTTTCTTGATGTCAGCCATTCTTTCTGCAGTGAGATATCTCAGTGTTGTTTTAATTTGCATTTCTCAAGTGACCAATGACATTGAACATTTTTCATATATTTACTTACTATTTGCATTTCTTCATATGAGAACTGTGTACTTATCTCAGATACTGATTATTGGATTGGTTCTTTAAATTTTGAGGGGCTCTGATTTTTTAAACTTCTTTATATATTCTGGGTATATATTTTGTCTGAGGGACAGTTGGCTAAATTTGTTTTTCATTCTATGAGTTTTCTTTTCACTCCATTGGTGATTTCTTTTGATGTGCAAAATCCTTTTAATGAAATGAGATCCCAGTTGTTGAATCTTTGAAGTACTTCCTGTGCAGTTTGGGTTATGTTCATGAAGTTTCTGCCAGTTCCTATGTGTTCAAGATTTATGTCTACTTTTATTTCAGTAATTTAGTATTTCTGTTTAAATATTTAGATCTTTGATCTATTTTGACTTTTGTTTAGTGCACAGAGTTAGACATGAGTCTAGTTTTAGTCTTTGGAAAGTGGAAAGTGAATTTTACCAGCACCATTTATAAAAGAGGCTTACTTCCAGTGAACATGCTTGGTTCCTTTGTCAAAGACAAGGTAGCTGAGGGTCTTTGCATTTGTGTCTGCATCTTCTAATCTGTTCTACTTATACTCAAGTCTGTATTTTTTGCCAGTATTATGCTAATTTTATCACAGTAGCTTTATAGTATAACTTCAATCAGGGACTGTGATGCTTTCTGCCTTACCTTTGTTGCTTAGGATTGGCTTTTCTATTCTAGGTCTCTTCTATTTCCAAGTGAATTTTGGAGAAGTTTTCTGTAGATCATGTGCTAATGATATTTTGATTGGGATTACATTAAATCTGTATAACAACTTTGGGAGTAAGGCCTTTTTCACAGTGTTGGTTTTCCTGTCTAAGAGCAAATGATATCATTCCATTTTCTGATATCCTCTTCAACATCCTCTTTCTGAGTGCTATACTTTTCTATATATAGATATTTTACATCCTTTGTTAGATTGATTCTTACATATTTCAATGCATTATTTCCATAATTTCTTTCTCAAGGAGTTGTTTGTGTAAAGAATGTTATTGTTTTTTTTAGTATTGACTTTGTATCTAGCTACATTATTGAATTTTCTTATTAACTCTAGCAGTCTTTTGGTGAGTTTTGAGGTCTTCTATACAGAATATCATGTCAAATAAGGATAACTGAAATTCTTCCTTTAGTTTTCTTTGTTGGTAAATTTTTAATTACATCTTCAACTTCAGTAACTGATGTTGTGTTATTCAAAATTTTTATATCTTCTTGATTCAGCTTTGATAATTCATACTTTTTTCGGCACCTTTGCATTTCTTCTGTGTTTACCAGCTTATGAAAGTAAAAATTTTCAAAGCAGGTTTTGGTGATCCTTGAATTTCTACAGGATCTGTAGTGATTTCACCCTTTTCCTTCCCCTTTGTATGAATTTGAGGCTCCCCCCCACCTTTTCTTGATAAGGCTATCAATTTTGTCTACTCCTTCAAAGAACCAACTCTTCAATTCATTAGTTCTTCTTATTGTTCTCTTATTCTCAATTTATTTATTTCTGTTCTGATCTGTATAATTTCCTCCCTTCTATGAGCTTTGATCTTGACTGTTTTTTTTTTTCCTAGAAGCCTGAGGTACAGCATTAGGTTGTTTATTTGTGCTTGTTTTGTTTTCCTGGTGAGAATTAATTGCTGTGTGTTTTTCTCTTAAGACCGCTTTCATTCATATATATATATATATTAGTACAATCATTGTAGCCAAATCTTGGAAGTGCCCTGTATGTTGATCAGCAGATTAGTACATAGAGAAAACATGGTCTTTACATACAATAGAGGATGTTTCTGTTATAAAGAAGAAAAAAAATTGAACCATTTGTAGGCAAGTGAATGCATCATGAGCCCATAATGCTAAGTGAAATAAATCAGAGACACAAGTTTAAATATTGCATTATTTCTTTTACATGAAAAAGCAAAGTGTAAATAAATCAAAGAACAAATGCAAAGAGAGATAGTAGTAAAAAGGAGATGGAAATTTTGCAAAAGGGAAGGAGACCAAAAGATGTGGGATGTGGGGAGTGAAAGGAATGGGATAGGGAAAAAAGGGGAATTAAGATGTGTTATGTACATGGATCAACTCCCCAGAGTAAACGTATTCATTATGTACTAGTAAAAGTGGAAAAACATAGAACATCAGAGCAAAGATCTTTGTTTAGAAGCTATTCTTCCTGTCATAGATAATTATTTTCCTGTTGTTTAAAATGAAAGCATTCCCAAAATGAGGATGATTTCTAAGAAAATAAATTTTTTAGACTGAGGCAAAGGTAAAACAGTATGTGGCTAAGTACTATGCAATTTCTATAGCCCGAACAGGTTAATTTTAATGATGAAAGAAAGGACTTGATCTGGACAGCAATAGCACCAGCAAATCTCAAAATGAACAATGAAAAGAAACTGAAAAAATATCTGTTTTGAGATTAGAACCTAGAATTCTGTATCTAGATATGGAAGAAGAAAGAGATTTTTAAAGTGCTTTCCCAAAATTTTCATGTGTGTATTTAAGTACTCATCTTACTAATTGGTGGGGTGTTTCCATGATTCAATCTGTGTAGCTCTTCCTTCTCCCCAGAGAATCATAAAATACACTAAACATCCAAGTCCCACAACCCTACGTGTGATTGCAAGTCACAAGTAGGGAGAAAAAAACCCTTTCCCATAATGTAGGTTAAATCTTATAGCACCTCAAATGTAACTCAGGGCATTTTTCATTGATGTAGTCATATGATTCATATTCCTTGACTCAAAAATCCTCAAACACATGTTTATATGTTTATGTGTGATCCTCAACGTAAGAAGTTATATCTGCTTCATTTTTATTTCTAGGCTCTTAGCAAATATCTAGAAAATTACAGTTGCTCAGTAAATGTTTACTGAGTAGGACTAAATCCATGAAGCTGAAGAAACTTGTCTTCACCATGCATCATACAGCAGAGGCAGTCCCAGAGCAGCAGCTACAGTTGGCAGTCACTGAGCAACGTACAAGTGATGATAAATGGTTGTTTGGCAAGAGAATAGAGTTAAAGCTAGAAAGAAAACAAAGCAATCCCACAAAGGAACATGTTGTCTGTAACTATTGTCAATTCTTGTTCAAAGAAAAATAACAGAAGAACTGAACAAAAACAACTCCACAGAGTCAGGAATTCCCAAACAGTTATTAAGCATCTACTATATGCCAGGTATTCTGCAACCTTCTGGGGGTGTAATAATAAAACTAAGAGGCGTTTCTTGTATTAGGGAACTAGTGGTCACTCATATATTAAATTGCTATGGAGGAAGTAGAGAAGAAACTCTGAGAAGATATAATTGGAGAGGGGATGGGTGAAGACAGCAGAGGTAAAGAAAGATTTACAGAAAACATGATATTAAAACAGATTCCTGGAAAGATATGTAGGTGTTAGTAAAGAGAGGAAAATTTTATTGAGCTAAAACTGTGTATGCTATTGTCTAAGTGTTTGTCTTTGCTAAAAACTCATATGTTGAAATCCTAACCTTAAAGGTGATCTTTTGGAAGGCAGGACCTTAGATTAAGTGACTAGATCATGAGGATGGAGCCTTTCTGATATAATTAATGGATTTACAAAAGTGACCTCAGAAAGGTCCTTCACACCAGTTTTACCATGTGAGAACATAACAAGAAGGTGTGACCTGTGAACTCAAAAGTGGAACCTCACCAGATATCAAACCTGCCAGCAACCTGGTCTTTCACTTGCCAACCTCCTGAAGTGTGAGAAGTAAATATCTGTTGCTTACAGAATCTACACAGTCTACCGCGCTTTATTGTACATTGCAAATGGACTAATACAGTATTCAAACTAGGCAAAGTAGCAGGAATCTTATTATTTCAGGTAGAATTTGAATTTTTTTTAGATACATCATTAGGACAGTAACTTTTAATGCCTATTTGTTCTAAAACAAGTAACTATCACTCCCCAAGGCTGGATGTTTGCAGAATCTACTTACTCATATCTACCAATAAATAAATAAATAAAAAACAAACAAACCAGAAGCTCCATGTACAGGCTGCTCACTACGATGTTCTAAGTTAGGTATCTTTAACCACACTGGTCCCAGTGAAGTCATTTGAGTGGCAGCTCCATTGTGTAAGAAAATATTTTTGTTTTTAATGTTCTCACATCACAAAAATAAGATATTTGGCTACAGGAGGGATTTTTGTAGTCACACTACTTATTCTTAAAAAGCAATGATTTATAGAGCAGACTTGTGAAAATAGTCTCTCATATTTGTGAGCGGTCGCATGGAACTTCAACATCTGTAATACAGGCATGACAGAATAATAAAATACAGCATTGCATTTCTTGGGAGTACTTTTTTCTTCTCTGGTTTATACCACCAAATAATTAAACTATCTTTCTTCCCTCATCTTATCTAAAAATTCTAATTTTCTCTTTTGAATGAATTATCTAGTAGAATTTCATGTTGGTGTATACTTTATTTCTTTAAGTTTATTTTAATTCTACTACTATTTCCAAGATAGAAAATATAAATGATAGAAGGGATTATTCAAGAACTTCATTCATATTGTATAAAAATAATTTTACATGCAATGTTTGTCCTTTTACTAAAGAATCATTGTGCTTTTGTTCTGAAACATGTGGTATGTGCACTGTTTACCCACCAACTGTTTTGGCCTAAACAGAATTTTTATGATCTAAAATAGTATTTATAATATAAATGCTAATATACCATTATTTATATTTCAGTTTAGTGGGAAAAATTGGTTTCATGATAAATATACTTTTGTTATCCAGTCATTAGTCTACTGAAGTCATCATGACAAATCATGCCAAAAGCAACACAATGTCAGTAATGAAATGAATCAATTTATTTTTTTCCAAAGTACACTGGGAAATTGGAAATGCATGCTTTATAGCAACACTCAAAACAGAAAATATTCTAATGACTCAAATTTTAGGCATATATTTTTCGATTTATCAAGTTTGTTTTATCCAACAAGTATTTTTTGAGTACTCTCTGTGTTCTATGTACTTTTGTAGGTGGTGATAGTAATTCTACAGGAGGTGACACAAAGGGAGGACAGATTAAAGCATAGATTAGACTGCTCTGGGTCCTGACAACTGCTCTGAAGAGAGAGGAAATAAGCAAATGAAAAACAAAACAGAACAACAATGGCAAGAAATAACTCAGGGTGATAAAGAGTCACCAGAAGGCTACATTTTATGAGGTGACCAGATGCATTGTATATCATTTCATGATACTTTTTCTTCTATAAAATTCATGGCTAGAAATTTATTATGGACCACATAAAATTGCTTATAATCAACATTCTTCATCCATGGAAACAGAAATTATTTTTAGTTCAACCTAATGCTGATAACTCTAAAAACTAAGCAGAAAGTACTTTGATGATAGATAAATTTTTTTATTTATTTAAAGAGAAAAAAACAAAAAAGGTAGAAATATTACAGAACTTCAAGAAAAGAAGATAAACAGTAAGAAATCACTAGTTGATAAATTACATATTGTTCTTTTAGAAATAGTTTTACAAGTTACAGAATTAAAGCACACAAAGTGGACACTCAAGCAGTGAGAGAGCAAACAGATCTGTTCAACAATCCAACAAGAACCTAGAAATATGGTTATCAATCCCACACACCTAAACATACATGCTGCTATATCTTTTATAGCACTTCCTATTTCCTCTTTTTTTACAATAGTAATTATACATTTTAAAAATTTTATTTAAAGAGAAGAAAAAAAATCAGAACAGAAAAAAGGGTAGCAACAACACATAACTCTAAAAGAAAGAAAGAAAAAAGAGAATGAGAAAAAGCCCCACTAAGAAATCAGTAATTTATAAATTACGTACTGTCATCCTGGATGTAGTTGTTCAAGTTACAAAGTTAAAGGGTACATAGTAAACATTCAAACAGTCAGACTACAAACAGTTCTGCTCAAAGATCCAACAAAGATTCAGTAATATGGTCATCTATTTTACACACTCAAACATGCATGCAGTTATATCCATTAGAGCACTTTCTTTTCCTCTCTTTTTTACAATAGCAATTACTCATTTTGGTTTTATTACACTTGTAGTTCTTATTTACTTTTTACACTAGAGACACAATATGATATTTATAAATATGATTCTTACTTATTTCACTAATGAGGATAGTCTCAAGTTGTCTCCACTTGCCTATGAAGGCCTCAAGATCATCTTTTTTATAGCTGAGTAATATTCCATTGTATAAAAATGCCACATCTTTTTCATCCACTCTGCAGTTGATGGGAATCTTGGTTGTTTCCAGGATTTAGCTATCACAAATTGTGCAGCTATGAACATGGGTGCACATATATCACTGTGATATGAACTTTTCAGTTCTTTGGGGAAAATGCCCAGGAGGGGGATAGCTGGA
>PVLA01009078.1:0-49625 GCA_004027455.1 Hydrochoerus hydrochaeris
TGGTGGTGGTGGTGGTGGTGGTGGTGGTGGTGGTGGTGGTGGTGGTGATGGTGGTGGTGATGCTGGTGGTGGTGGTGATCGTGATGTGAAACTCAGGGCCTTGAGCTTTAGGAAATGCTCTATCACTGAGCCGCATTTTCAGCCTCAAGGTACTTTTCAGTCCCAGTAGGACACACATGCCAGCCTGTGCCCTTGGTACCACTCTACACCTGCACTGCCAGCGTCAGCACATATCCTGTGCCTGAACACTGTGTGGTTTTGCTTGTTTGAGGCAGGGTCTCACTAGGTGGTCCAGGCTGGTCTTGAACTCACTCTGAAGCCCAAGTTAGCCTCAAACTCCCAGCGATCCTCCTGCTTCAGCCTCCTGAATGCTGGGATTACAGCATGAACCACCACACCCGAACTCCAACTTGAAAAACATTTTCATCATCCCAAGGAGAAGCTCCAGCCCCCCTCTCACCCCTCTCCCCAGCTTTGGGAACCATCGGTCAGCATCTGTCCTTGCAGATCTGCTTGTTCTGACACTTCATACAAACAGGAAGGCACAGCAGGGCCCCACTTCTGTCTCTCTGCGTCATGTGTTCCAGGTCATCCATGCTGCAGCATGGACCAGCACTGTTCCTTTCTGTTCTCTTCCTTTCTCTTCCCTTTATGGATGGGCCACACTGTTGATTCATTCATCTATCATTGGACATTTGGGTTGGTTCTACCAGACAATGTATTTTACTTGTTTGTAGACTGACTTTATGACTGTCTGTTCAGTGTCAGGTGGGGATGGGGTGCATCCTGTTTTCCCTGCACTCTGAGGGGCTGAGGCGGGAGGATTGACTGCATCAGTCAGCTTTTCCATTGCTGGAGCAACAAAATACCCGACACTGACAATTTAAGGAGAGGGTTGTTCTTCACGGTTTCAGTGGGTTCAGACCATGGTTAACAGCTCCAAGATAGAAGTGCCTGGAGGAGGACACTGCTCACACCATGGTAGCCAGGAAGCAGAGGGCGAAGGAGGAGGCAGGGACACCCATCTAGGTCACACCCTGGTGACCCAGGCCCCCCTTCTCCACGTGGGATTTGAGGGGACATTTTTTGTTTTGTTTTATTGAGACAGGGTTTCGCTGTGTAGCTCAGGCCAGCCTCAATCCTGGGGAGATCCTCCTGCCTCAGCTTCCCGAGTGCTGGGATGACAGGCTCATGCCACCGTGCCTGGCGGTTATTTCTGGATTGCAGTATTGGGCGATGAATCCAGGGCCTCACATTGAGCAGTGCTCTTGGTCCTTTTTAAACAAAATTTTAAAAGTTTTGCAACAGGGTTTGCCTGAGTCACCATGTCACCCAGTCTGACCTCACACTTGTGGCCTTCCCACCCCATCCCCTGAGGAGCTGTGTTTCCCCGTGTGTGCCGCTTGCTTGCCTTGTATCCTAGGTTTGGTCGCAGAGTTTGGGCAGAAGGGCCGTCTGGGTCCAGGGTGGACGGGGTGGGTGGGTTCAGGATACATCTGGAGGAGGAAGCTCAGGGTTTCCTGGTGGGCTGACAGGGGCTGAGGAAAGGGGATGGAGGCTGACTTCCAGGTCTCTCGAATGAAGGACCAAGTGGCCGGCGTCACTGGCCACATGGAGTGCTGGGGAGTGGAATCAGGAGGAGGCAAAGTCCAGCTTTGGAAACATCCAGCCTGAGCTTTGCAAGACCTGGAGCCTCTGACCTGTGCTTCAAGCCCAGGGCAGAGATATAAATCTGGGAGACATCGGCTGGGCTTGAAGTTGTCATTCTCCTGCCTCAGCCTCCCAGTGGGCTGGGGTTCCTCCGGCTGGGTACTGCCAGAGCCAGTGAACTGAGGAGAACTTAAGGGTCTGGAAGTTAATGCTGGTCCCATGGGGAGGCACCCTGCTGCCCCTGGAGGGACCCGGTGGCCCCGGAGCTGGGACAGCCCCTGTGAACCAAAGTCAGGAGGAGGCGGCATCCTTGAGCATCTAAGGGGATGCCAGGGCCATGGGCCAGGCTGGCCACAGGGAGACTGTGGTGTCCATGGTTGGTAAGGGGCCATGTGATTGGGCCAGGATCTGGTTAGCCCAGCCGGAGGAGCCTGGAAGGACCCAGGGGAAAGAGCTAGAGGGATACAGCCTTCAGGGAATCAGAGTTTTCCTCCTAGAAGTCCCCTGTCCACAAACCAGTGCCCAGCCCTGTGGCAGGGGCGTCTCACCTTGCTCAGGCCATGGGTAGGATGGCTTGATTCTAAGGAAGCCAGTAAAGGCGGGATGCTGTGATGCGAGTTTGGGATTGAGGAGAGGGAAGGGGAGGCTGAGGCAGGAGGGTTGCAAACGCAACCCCAGACCTGGCAAGTTGGTCTTAGGGAGACCCTGTCTAGAAATAAAGAACCAAAGGCTGAAGGAGCTCAGTGGAAAGGGTTCAGTCCCCACTACTGAAAAAGAGGGTGGAGTGGGAGAAGGGGGAGGAGGTAGGCGACTGAGCAAAGGTTAGGCCGGATGGGTGATTAAATAGTCAAATAGCTGGGTTCCTGGGTGTTCCTGAGGCTGTCTGGCCCTTCCCCGTGTTGAGTAACTTCCCTTTCATCCGGATTATCCCACATTTGGGGAGGGGGGTTCTGGGACAAGCCTGGTTCTGCTTGACCATTGTAATCACAGCATTCTGGGAGGCTAAGGCAGGAGGATCCCAGCAGTTCCACCCCAGCCTAGGCACTTCAGCCACCCAACGCGACCCTCGCTATATAACAGGGATGTTTAGTGTAGTGAAGGCCTTGGGCTCCGCGTGTGGGGGGCGTAGATCCCGCCCTTGAACCTGACCTGGTCCCCGCCTCCAGTGCTACTCCCTCCACCCCCGTGGGTGTCCCCGGCCCAATCTGGTGTCCTCTCACCCCACCTGCTAGTGCACTTGGCTGTCTCTGCAGGCAGCGGAGCCCGCTTGGGGATGGGGGGTCAAGCGGGGAGGACACCCAGGTCCTAGCGCCCCCCTGATACCTCTGCCGGGGGCTGGGCGCAGAGTGGGGTCACCGAGGCCAGAGCCGTGGCTGGACCGGGAGGCCCAGGCTGGTGGGGGACGGCTTCGGGGTTTCTAGGGCACCCCCGTGTCCCCTGCAGGGGGCTACGGAGACGGGGACCCAGCAATAGCAGCAGGACGCCGCCCTGGAGCTGGGCGCCCCGAGCTGACCCCCGCCGACCCCCCTTGCCCTGAGGGCGGAGCCGGGGCGGGGCCAGAGTGGGCGGCAGGTGCGCGGCAAGCCCGGCCCTGCCCCGGGGCCCGAGGAGGCCAGAGGCGGGTCACAGCCACCGCCGGGTGACGCCCTGGGACGGCGAGGCGGCTACTGCCACAGGTGCTGCGCGGGGCACCGGGTCAGCAGGGCGCCGGCACCCGGGGCTCCCAGGCTGCTTGGAGTCCTGGACACCGAGGCCCCCGGGCCGGGCGGTGGGGTCCCCGAGAGCCCCGGGGGGCGCCCCATGGAGACGCCCATCGAGCGCGAGATCCGCCGCAGCTGCGAGCGCGAGCAGAGCCTGCGCCGGAGCCGGGGCCTGAGCCCGGGCCGCGCGGGCCAGGAGCTCGTGGAGCTGCGCGTGCGGCCGCTGCTGCACCTGCCGGGCCCCAGCCCCGCGCTCCCGCGCGCCGTGGAGCGCGCGCGGGCGGGCGCGCAGATGCAGCGGGACATCGAGCGCGAGGCGCACCGGCAGGCGGCGCTGCTGCACCGCGCGGGCTCCGAGCCGAGCGTCCGGGCGCCACCGCCGCCGCTGGGAGAGCTCCGGCGTTTCTTCGAGGCCGCGGCGGGGGACGACCCGGCGGGCACGGGGCAACCGCCTGAGGCCCGGACCCGCGCGCAGGGCCGGAGCCCGGGGTTGGCGCGCGCCCCGCCGCCCCTCGCGCCGTCGCTGCTGGAGCAGGAGGTGCGCGCCGTGCGCGAGCGCGAGCAGGAGCTGCAGCGGCAGAGGCGCAGCGTCTACGGCACCGCCGAGTTCAAGGAACCCGCGCCGAGTCTCACGGGTGAGCCGCGCGCCGGGTCCCGGGGGCGCTTCCCCGGGCGCCCGGGTTCTTAGGATCCTCCCTCCAGGCTCCCCGACTGCTGGGGGCCCTGCCCACCCCTGTGCGCCCCACCTCACCTGGAAGGATGGAGCCCAGATCACACCACCCAGGCTTGGGGAGGGGGTTCCCTCGTTGCTGTTCCCCAGAACTGGGCGGAGGCCCCCATGGGGACAGGCGTGTTTGTGTGGACACCTGTATGTATTTAAGGGGCGCGGCCTCTCGCTGCTGGTGATAGGAGGGACCCCAGCTGACCGTCTCCTCCCTCGCAGCGAGCCGGGGTGACGGAAAGCTGGCAGTGACCTGGCCCCCCCGCAGGAAGCCCCCGGACAGCGGCCTGGAGCAGGTGGGGGACGCCCGCCCGCCCCTAGTTCCACCCCCCACTCTCACCCCGGGGAGCCAGGACGCGGAGCGGGGAGAACTGCACCCTCCAGGCCCCTGGAGCCCTAAGTGCAGCCAGAACTCAAAAGTCGGGGCGCAGCCGGGGGCTGGAGGGGGGTGCAGCAGGCGGTGATCCTGGGGCCCACATCGCCCCACGCTGGCCTGACCCGGTCTTCGGGTCCCTGAGCGCCGCCTGCCTGTCCCTCTCCAGGAGCAGCGCAGACCCTGAGGCTGGGCGAGGCCGGGACCCGCGGCCCGAGGTAGCGCGCGGGGCACAGGCCCAGCCAGGCGTTCTGGACCCGGAGGCGGCGGCGGCCCGCACGGCCTGGCCCTGTGCGCTGGAGACTTGCGGTCGAGCTGCGCATCCTTGATCGTGGCCCCCGGGGGCGCGCCGGTACCGTCTCTAGAACCCTGCTCCCCTTTGGGCCCCCGAGCACCGCCTGCAGCCCTCACTACAGCGCTAGAGTGCCGGCGCCCCCGCGGCACCAATAAAGCGCCCTCCTTCCGGGCAGTGCAAGCTGCTTTCCTCTGAGTCCTCGCGTCTGGCCCGAGGTGGGCGGAGGGAGGGCTGAGCAGGCCGCCCGGCGCCGGCCGGAATGCGGGAATGCGCGCTCCTCCCCCGGCTGCCCGGCCTGGCCCTGCCCGGCTCCCGCTGCCCCCTGGCGGCGCGGGCGCAAAACGTGGCGCTCGGGACAGAAACGCGCGCGCCGCTTCCTAGACTTGGGACTTTTCCGTGGGTCTGCAGCGAGCTGGGCTCCGGGTCCCCGGCGACACCGGAGTCACGTGAGCCGTTGTCGCTCCGGGGCTGTAAACAATACCTTAGAGAAAGAGGCTGGGAGACGCCGCGGGGCCCAGCTCCCGCTCCAGCTGCGGCTCCTGGGCCTCCTGCGCCTCAGCTTCCCTCGCTGTCCGGCGCCACGCTGGAGCCCGGGATGAATCTCTGTTTTCCAAAAACCAACCGGAAGCCCGGCCCGGTGGTGCGTGTCAGCTATTTGGGAGGCAGAGACAGGAGGATGGCTGGGGCCCAGGAGCTTAAGGTCAGCCTGGACTGCACAGCGAGACCCTGTCTCAAAAAGACAAAAAAAGGGGTGGGGGGCTAGAAGTGAAGCCTAATGTGAGATGCTGGGTTCAGTCATCACTACAGAAAAAGTCTTGGCTCTGTGTCTGCCCTCTGCATGGGGGAGAAAGTGTCTAGTGAGGAATAAAAAAGAGAAAACACCAGCAGTGCACCCACCAGAAGCTTTGCTCTCCCCAGGAAGGGCCCGTTCTGAGCTGTCCTGCACACGCAGACCACACGCCTGACCACTGCTTGGAAAGTCCAGAGACAAGCTGGCCGGAGCTGCCAAGATGGGGCGTGTAAAGAGTCTGGGTTTTTCTTGTTTGTTTTTGAGCCAGGGCCTCGCTATGCAGTTCAGGCTGATCTTGAGCTCACTTTGTAGCCCAGGCTGGTCTTGAACTCACAGCGGTCCTCCTGCCTCAGCCTCCTGAGTGCTGGGATGACAGGTGTGTACCATCAGGGCCTTCATCAGTATTTTTTAAAGCTCCCCAGGTTAACTGGGCACTGTGGTACAGGCTTGGCATCCTAGCTACTGAAGAGACAGGAGGGTCATGAGCTCTGGGCCATTCAGCCCAACCCTGTCTCACAAGAGCAAAACAAAAGGCTGGGGTGTGGCCGAGTCTACTCCTGATGACGAAACTTCGTGAGACTCTGACATGAAGTTTCAAAATCTTGGGTTCAGGCAGTTCCTGAGAAACAGGACTCAGGAAGTGAAGCTGTCTCCTTCCTCTTCCAACACTGCCACCACTGCCCACCAGAAGCCGTTAGCTTGTAAGCAGAGGGTGGATTTGGCATGAGAGGGGCGGTCAGAGACTGCTTGTGGCCAGTCTGAATTGACACGCATTCAAAGTGTTCAGGCTGGCCTAGAACTCACAGCAATCCTTCTGCCTCAGCCTCCTGGGTGCTGGGATTACGGGTGTGCACTACCATGGCTATCCCATAGCAGATTTCAAAGACTTAGTACAAAAAGAAACCATATTCCTGTTCTTGCAAGGTTATAATTTGAAAACGATCTTTTAGCGTTAAATAAAAACAAATTTGTGTTTAAATAAAACCTTGTGTTAAATAAAAACAAATTTGATTGGTAAGCATGAGTTTGTGAGTTTGATCCCGGTACTAAAAAAAAAACCCAAAAAACAAAAAAACTGATCTTTTATTTATTTTTGAAATGCTGGGGATTGCACAGTGCCTGCCTGGCAAGCACAAGGTCCTGAGTTCAAATTCCAGTACCAAAAAGAAAAAAAGCTGGGGGTCAAACCCAGGGCCTCACATATACTCTGCCACTGAGCTGTACCCTAGCTCTTGTTTTTAAAAAATGGCCACTAGAGAACTTGCAATTACATGTGACTCACTTTTGTGGCTTATGTTCTAGTGGGCCAGGCCAGTCTAAAGGATCTTACAGTTGTGGGGAAACTACAGGGGGGTACCTCAAATCAGCACCAGAGAGGCTCAGAGCACCCCCACCCCATCCTCCAAGCCCGGGATAAAGGCTACAAAAAAATTATCCTTGACACAGACAGAAAGAGCCACCGGAGCTCCGCTAGAACAGCAGACCTGGTGTTCAACGCTGACTCCCTCACCACTCACGGGCGTTTTTCTATCTGTGAACTGGGATTCACGATAATCTGTGCCAGGGACTGTTAGGGAAGCAACTGCTTTACTCAGAAGCTCTTAGGGGAGAGAAAAGGTGCGGGGGGGGCACTAAATTATATCGTGTTCATCAGCTTCCCACGATGTACTGCAAACACGCATAATAAGTGAAAATAAAAAGCTGAAAACTGTAAGGCTCTTGGTCTCTTATTCTAACCCCAGGAAGCTGGATACAGGGGCCCGCGGTGGTAACCCCAGCACTGTGGGAGGCTGAGGCAGGACGGTCTAAAGTTCGAGCAACTTAATATTAAGCATTTTCTTAAAAGGAGCTCGGTACAAAGGCCCGGGGTTCAGTCCCCTGTACCGGAAAAGTCAAATGCCAGGGGATCCAGAGTTGTTCCGCAATGTAAAGCGGGCTGACGCCCAGGTGAGGGAGGACGCATTCTCTCGGAGGGGGCCAGGCAATTGGGGTCGCGATCGGGGCGAGGCTCGGACACCCTGAAAGGACAGCAGCCTGTCGGGCTCCGAAAACCAAGAGCTGCAGAAGGTAAAAGTCCTTATTCGGGCCTCGCAAAATCGAGCCCGGAGCTCTCCTAGGGCACTCGGGGAAATACAGTCTTTCGACACTGAAAAGAAACTACTTCCGGGTCAGGACACCGGCGTGGGCGTGGCCCGAAGACCCTTCCTCCAGTGGGCGTTGACTTTTCCCGGCTACCAGAAACTTGCGGTTTCCTGGCTTCCGGTTATTGACAGACAACCCCCAAACACACTGCTTCCTTTTTTGCTTCACATACGCCTTTGCGCATGCGCTCCGCGCTCGTCTCATCTATTGGCTAACCAGGGTTGGCATTCGGAAGACTACTCTTCCCAGAGGGCGGTGCGAGGGGGCGTGACCCGCCCGTCCCAAGGGGCGGGGCGCGGCGCTCGGAAGGGACGCGGAAGCTGTGACCTCTTTCTTTTATTTAACACGAAACTCGGTTTGCACAGCTCAGCCCCTGGCCCGGCCGCCCTGGGAGCGCAGGCGACCGTGCGCCCTGCTCCAGGAGTGCAGAGCGGCCCAGCCTCACTCACCGCCCTGTGCCTGGCTCAGGACCCCGCGCGGGCCCCGCCTGGCCGGCCAGCACTTGCAGAAGCAGGTCGGTGGCCAGCACGTGCGATGGCTCCTCGAAGCCAATGGTCAACAGCTGCTGGTAGTCCCCGGGCGGCTGCGGGCACGACACCCTGGGGGCCAGACAGGCGGGCCAGATGTGAGCGCTGCCGCCCTGCCTCCCTCCCTCTCTCGCTCCCTCCCAGCTGGGAGGTGGCACCCCAGCAGGCCTGGTCCCCCCTGGGGTGGGAAAAACCCCGGGGACAGTGGTTTCCTTGTTGTGGTGGAGAAATAGAGTCGGGGCTTCCGGAGGAAGTTGAATAACCGGCCCTGACTGGTCCAGGCACTGCGCTGTGTCCTTGGGCAGGTAACTCAACCTCTCTGATCCATTAACCCCCTTTCACATCTTTGTAAAATGGGGCCTGTGCTACAAGACCTCAGCGGTTTGTTACAGAGTCTGCATTAAACACTTCCGGACACCAGTGCTCTAGTTGTCGCCATGGGACGTGAAGCGTCGGGGTGGGGGTGGGGGTGGATGGTTTGGGGGAGCTCAAGCCCACCCCGCACTGCCCCAGCCCCTACCATGAATAGAGGTCGTCGTCTTCCGGTCCTAGGGGGACCCATTGGCCGATGGACCACAGCTTCTGGATCTGGGGACAAGAAGTGGCTGGACTCTGGCCCGTGTCCTCCCAGGTGTCTCGGTAGCACAGGAAGTAGCTGGGAGGGGAGAGAGCCAAGGTTCAGCCCCGCCAGGGCGCTGCGGTTCCCCGGTCTAGGGTTTTATTTTCGGAGGCGTGCTGAGACCTCGTTGAAGTTCGCAGAGGGATGGGACTCAATACCGAGGCCTCAGGCCAAGGAGGGTAGCACACGCCTGTCATCCCAGCACTTGGGAGGCTGAGGCAGGAGGATCCCTGTGAGTTTGAGGCCAGCCTGGCCTACATAGTGAGCTCAGAGCCAAAGTGAACTACATGGGAGATCTTGTCAAGAAAGAAAAAAAGAAGAAGGAAGGAAGGAAGGAAAGAAAAAGAAAGGAAAGAAGAAAGAAAGAAAAAAAAGAGAGAGAAAAGCTAGCAGCTGGGGGTGTCTTGGTGGTGGGGGTGTCTTTTCCTAGCTACCTAGCTTGCCCGAATACCTGGCTTGCTTTCTGCTTGGCGTTGGAGGCTCGGAGGTCAGTGCTGGCATTGGGTACAGATAGGGGAGGCCTTTGGTTTGGGCAGGGAGGACTCACTAATCCACATGGACGCTCTGCCCTAGCCGCGGGGCTTGGGAGTGGTTTCCAGGTTCCAGCGCATCTTCTTGTAGAGGTACCGGGGCTGGCGGCTGGCGGTGTAGGCAGCCAGGGCGCTGTATCTGAAGATGGATACTTCCTGGAAACGGTTGATGGAGAATCTGCCACAGAAGAAGCTGGAGATGCTGGCCGGAGGTGGGACAGCAGAGGATGACGCTGGAGCCGGGCTCTGCTGCCCGCCTGCCCACCTGCCCACTGCCCCTTACCTCAGCGGGTCCGTCTCCTCCAGCTCCACGAAGCCAAAGGAAACGTACATAAGGACCAGCTGCTCCAGGCATAGGGTGAGCTGCTGGGAGATGTCCAACAGCTGCAGGGGAGGGCAACAGTGAGCTGGCTGGGCTGGAGGGGCCCCCCTCCCTGGCCTGGGCCCTGGAGGCTGCTGCACGTACCCCCTTCCGGACCAGCTCCTGCAGGGCTCCGTGGATGGGCGGCGTGCTCCATGCTGCAGCCTCCAGGTAGAGGAAGTACGGCTCACACATCCTTAGGAAGGTGGGCATGGCCCGCGCCAGCTCCTCCTTCTGGACCTGGTCCCTGCTAAAGGGAGAGAGGGGTCCTTACCTGGATGCTCCTGGGCCCACTTCCTCCCATTCTACTCACCTTCCACTTGCATCCCCATTCCTTTTTTTTTTTTTTTTTTGGTATTTTGAGACATCGTCGCACTTTGTAGCCCAGGCTGGCCTTGAACTCACAGTGATCCTCCTGCCTCAGCCTCCTGAGTGCTGGCATTACAGGTATATGCACTCATGACCCTTTTTTTTGGCTTGCTGTGGACAGAAGAGCCTTGGGTGTGCTGGACAGGTGGTGACACCAGGAAGCACCCCACCTACACCCCAGTCTTGCCTGGCTGTTCTGAGGCCCCTGGGTGCCAGGCCTTTCTCAGTAGATCATCTCGGTCCACCTGCATGGAAGCTATTGGGAAGCTGAGTTAAGACTCTGAAACCCAGCTGGGCATGGTGGTGTGGCACAGGCCTGGGATCCCTGAACCCCTGAGGCTGAGGCAGGAGGATTTCAGGGAGTTCAGGGCCAGTCTAAATCAAGTCCGTATCTCAGAAAAACGAAAACAAAAACAAAACCCCCAAAAGTTAACACCTGAGTTACATAGCTGCCTCTCACTTAAAACTCCACAAGGTGTGGCCCGGAAACCCCAAGTTTAAAGAGCCTCCCAGGAGATTCCAATGGACCCTGAAGCCCAGAGCCAGCCTGCTGTGGGCATCGCCTTGGGGGTGCTTTCCGAGGCAGTCCACGGGCCAAGGCCGCTCAGGGGGGTTGAAGGGACCTGGAAGGGGTTCAGAATCTACGCCAGCCTTTGCACCCCGAGCCCGCTCCCAGGGTCACCTGTAGAGCAGGTAGCTCTGGAAATCGTCCGCCTTCTTGAGAAGGTAGCGCAGCTGCTCAGTGACGGGACTGAACATGGCGTCCATGGTCAGGCGCGTCGGGGCCGGCACCGCGGGGCCTGGGTCCAGCGTGGCAGCCTCGGCCACCTGTCCCTGGGCGCCCTTGGCCTCCGTGGCCTGTGGGTCCTCAGGCCTGCCGGGCGGCATGGCCCACGAGGGGTTCCCACAAGGCTGTGCCCCGGGTTCCAGGCCCTCCAGGGCCGGCGGCGTTGGCCCCGGGCCCAGCCCTGAAAATCACTGTTCCGTAGCCATGGTGGGGGGACAGGGGGTGGGGGACCCGGCTCCTTAAGTCTCTTTAAGTCTCCGAGGCGCACGTGTGACCCCGCCCCGGGGCTGCGCAGGATCTGCCGCTTCCTCCTGCCTCGGCCTCCGATGCCCGCCGCAGGAAGGAGTTCGCCTCTTTTGAATCCTGGGTCGCGGCCCGCAGAGCCCCCGCGTGCTCAGGGCCCCTGGCATGTGAACGTTCCACCCGGGGGCAAGCATCCTGGGGGTGCGGGGCGGGGGGGGGGCGGGCGTCCAGGAAGGGGGAGGGGGGCGTGGCGTCCAGGAAGCCCAGGCCACAGGCCAGGGGTGCTCTCGCAGTGCCATTACTGGCTGCGCAATTCCCTCTGGAAGGTTCCTCCTCCCGGCTCATGGCCCTGCACGGGGTCCCCTCCGGTGACCGCGAGCGTCTTTGCTGAGTGCATTGTCTCCTCTGTAAAGCCAGTTTTTATGAGCTGTCTCATGGCGTCGCAGAGGACACCCCAGAAAATGCTCATAAAACGTGGAGTTTAGTCACTCAACCAACATCTGAGCACAGACGGACGGGAAGAAAGATGACGGAGCATTCCCCATCCCGCAGCCGTGACTTTTGTCCTCGCCGAGCTGTCCAGTCTGGGGCACTGACTCTGAGCTGGCTGTGGGGCTGCGGATGTAGCTGAGTGGCCCAGTGGCTGCTTGGCAAGTACAAGGCTCTGGGTTCAAGTTCTGCACCAAAACCAAAATACCCAAAAAAAATCCCAAAGTGAGAGCGGTGATTTACAGCTGGCTGTGAAGCAGGCCCCTTCACTACCCTTGCTGTATCCCCAAGTTTCTGTCCTACCCTGAGGCGCTCTCCCCTCCCCCATTCATAAAATGGACTCTGACCCCTTTTTCTTTCCTTTTCTTTTTTTTAAACTTTATTTAAAAAACCTTCGGTGTTATTAAAAAGCAATACAGCCAGCTGGAGCAACGCCCGACAGAGAGAGAGGAGTAGGGGGAGAGAAGAGCCAGGGACCCCACCCAACTTTCCCCCCCACCTGCCCCGTGCTGGAGGGCAGGGGCGGCCGGCCGGGCAGGGGCTGTGGGGGAGGGGAGCCCACCCACCAAAATGAACAGGAGAACAGAATGTGTATATAGCAAACATCTGTCTGAAAATGATTTTTGGGGGGAAGCCCAGTTTTTTTTTTTTTTCCAAAAATGTCCGTGGGCGGGGAGGGGGGCTGGCCTCCTGGAGTCCCAACCCCGAACTCCAATTGTGGGGAGCAGGGGACGATGCGAGGGGGTGGCGGGGGCAGGTGTGTGTGTGAGGCAAAGGGGGATAAACGAGGGAGTCCCCGGCCGGCTCCGGGAGGCTTGGGGAGCCCCGAGGAGGGCAGGCAGGCGCTGGGCTCAGCCCAGGAAGCCGTCGGGGTCCTCGTCCTCGAAGTGGCCCTGCTGCAGCACCTTGATGTGGTGCTCGTAGATCTTGAGCGCCGGGCCCAGGCGGATGGAGAGGCCGGTGAGCACGTCGGCGCGCTGCATGAGCAGCAGCGATTTGCCGTCTATCTCCTGCACGGGGAGGAGGAGGAGAAGCGGCGCTGGGTGGGCCGTGCGCCCCCGGGGGGGGGGCCGCTGGAGGGGGGCGCTGACTCACCTGCTCCTGGAAGGCAGTGGCCTGCTCTGGGAAGCCGGCCTCAGTGAAGTACTCCACCACGTCCATCACTGTCCACTCCACCGGGTCCGCTGGCTTCTCCTTGCGACCGGTCCTGTGGCCGAGAAAAGCAGGGCAGGGTGGGACCCTGGTCCTGCAACTGGCTCTGAACACCCCAGCTGTCCCCCCTCCTCCTCGAGATCCCCAACTTACGGACAGCCGAAGGGGGTCCCGTCCACCCCGGGTAGTGCTGGCTTTCCCGGGGGCAAAGGTACAGGGGATGGGGAATCTGGCCCCGCGGCGACAGAGGCTGCAGAATAAAGCGGGAGCATGTGGCACCGCCCCGGGCCCGGCCCTCCGCACCCCCTGCCCGCCTGCACTGCGCCCGGTTCTTACCCGACCCTCCTTCCTTACTGAGGGCCGCCAGGGAGAACACCTGGCGGGTTCCGCTGCCCGGGGCCGGGCCCCGCCCTTCGTCCTGCCCCGGGAGGGGCCCGCAAGGCGTCCACTCTTTGCCCCTCTCTCTAGCGCTCGGGGGGCCCCGCTCGCCGTTAAGCTGGAGGTGCTGGGCACCCGCGGCGCGGTCACTCTCGGGCACTTCTGAGCCCTCGGACACGTCGTCTTCCTCATCTTCGTCCTCCTCATCTTCGTCCTCCTCTTCTTTCTCAAGCACGCGCTCTTCTCCACCTCTCTGGGCCCAGGGAGGAAAGCGGGCGAGGTTGGTGTTCCCCGAAATCTAGGCCCGAGCCGCCTGACCCGCGCCACCTCCGGTGACGCCGCCGACTAACTTTTCCACGCTCGCTCCACGCCGGGCTGGGCGCCCGGAGCCCTCCCTGAGCTCCGCAGCCGAACCTCGCCAAAGTCGCTCGCAACCCCAAGGGGTCGCTACTGCGATCCAGCCGCGCTGACAGCGGTGGAAACTGAGGCTGGGGGCACACGGAGTCCCTCGCCAAGGTCACCATGCGCGGAGCCCGCCGGGAACGCGCGCACGGTCCAGGCCCCCGCCGCCCCACTCCTCCCCGGACCGCAACTTCGCCCGCCCGCCCTCACCTGCCCGCCGCGCGGCGCCCCGCTCCCCGCGCGCTCACCTTGCTCCGCGACGCGCGGGCGCTGGCAGCCGGTGGGGCCCGACCGGGCCTGTCCCCGCGGGGCGGCGCGAGCGCTCCGAGGCGGGTGCGCTCCGGGCGGCCCCGCGCCGCCTCCTCCTCCAACAGCCCCTGCACGCGGCCGCGGGTCAGGCGTCCGCCCGCGCCGCCGCTGCCCCCGAGGTAGCGCACGACTTCCCGCAGGCTCACGGGCCGCGCCGGGCCCCCCGCCCGCGCCGCGCCCCCCTCCGGCGGCGGTGGCTGCTGCTGCTGCGGCGGCGGCTGCTGGGTCGGCGCCGGCGGCGGGGTTGGCGGCGGAGGCGACAGCGGCGGCTCCCGGGCGGCGACGGCGGGCGGGGGGGCACGGCGCGGGCCGGCCGGGGGCGCCACGGCCGGGGACGCGGCGGCGGGCGCGGGCGGCGGCGCGGCCAGGGGCGCGGCCCGCTGCGCGCGGGGGCCCGGCGGCGCGGGGCCGGGCGAGGGGGGCGCTGTGGCGGCGGCGGCGGTGGCGGCCGCGCGGGGCGCCCGGGCCGGGGCGGCGGCGGCAGCAGCGGCAGCGGCGGCGGCGACGGGCGCGGGCGGCGGCGGCGGGGCGGGCGTGGGCGGCGGCGCGGCGGCCGGGGCCCCACGGGGGGCGCGCGGCGGGGCGGGCGGGGTGGCCCCGCGGCGGGGCGGCTGGACGCGCGCCGCGTTGCGGTACGAGATGCTCCCCTTGTAGCTGACCCGGAGCACGGCGCGCTGCTGGATCAGTTTCTCGAGCTCGGCGCGCGTGCGCTCCGGCTCCGGGCCGTGCCGCCGCCGCACCATCCGGCAGATGCGCTCCAGGTCCGGCCGCGCCTTGCGCGAGCGCAGCGAGTCGATGGTGTCCAGGATCCACTCTTGGTAGTGCGGGGACGCGGCGGACGACGAGGTGGCGGCTGCCGTGGTGGCGGCCGCCGCCGTCTCCGGCGGGGGTAGGGCCGGGGGCCCCGCCATGCCTCCCGCCCGGCCCGGCTGCACCGTGCGCGCTGCCTCCCTCCCAGCGCGGCGCCCCCTCCCCGCGCCCCGCGCCGCTCCCCGCCCCGCGCCGCTGCCCGCCTCCTCCGCCTCCCCCCGGGGGGCGCAGCGCCTCGGCGGAGCGGCGGCGGCGCTGCTGTTTCTTTGCAAAAAAAAAAAAAAGAGCGAGAGAGCGCGCGAGAGAGGAAAAACAGAGAGAAAGAAAAGAGACAGGAAAATATGCACACACTCACTCACTCGCACGCACGCACACACGGCCCGCCGGTGCTGGGCGCGCGCGGGGCCGGGATGCGGGCGCGGGAGGCGGAGGGAGCGCTGCGCGGCCCCTCCCCGCCGCCGCTGCCGCCGCCGCCGCACGCGCGCCCTGCGCCCGGGACACCCGGCCCCCCTTCCTGCCCGCCCTCCGCCTCCCGCGCCCGCCTTCCTCCCTCCCACCCCACGCGCCCGCTTTTAAGGTGGAGCCCGGGCCCCCCGCCCGCCCCCTTCCCTGCGCTCGCTCTCACTCCTGCGCGCCCGGGCCCCCCCCCCCCACAACTCCCGCGCGCTTTTTAAGGAGGCGCCGCGGAGTTGGCGCCGGGGCGGGGGCGGGGAGCGCGGCAGGCGGGGAGGGGAGGGGGAGGGGAGCGCGGGGGGAGGGGAGGAGGGAGGGGGCGGGCAGGCGGGGCGGCGCTCGGCCGCGCTCCAGCCATTGGGCGCGGGACCCAGCCGTCCCCGGCGCCCGGCCCCCGCCCCCCGCGCGCTCCGGGCCGCGCCGCTCGGCTCGGGCCGCACCGGCCGGGAAGTGGCTGTTCGCGGGCCTCGGCCGCCGCGTCTGGAGAGCCCGGGGCGCCTGGGGATGGGGGGCTCCCCCGGCCGCTGCCCCGCCGCCCCCGCTCGGCCTCCCCGGCCGCGGCGGCTCCCGAGAGCGCCCTCTCGGCCCCGAGTGCGAAGGGAAGGTGGCGGGCCGGGAATCTGGGGACCCCCCCGGATCCGGGGTCAAAGGGCAGCGGCGGGACCGCAGCCGGCCGGGGCCGGGGCCGCGCAGGACAGGGGCCGCCCAGCCGGGCCGAAAGTCTCCGAGCAGCCGCAGGGTGTGGGCGGGAGCCCAAGTGGAGCCGCGGCGACACTTTTTTTAAACAAAACTTTATTGGTATAGTTCTCGGGCTTGTTACAACGGCACACTGTGGAGGAGTCGCGCCCTGCGCAGCGCGCGGGCGCTCGGGCCGCGTCCCCGGGGCCTGCGGCCGGACCCCCGGCGGCGGCGGCGCGGGGTGGGGAGCCGGGGCCCCGCCTCGCCGCGGCGCCAGAGCGCAGATAGGACGGCGGGGGGGCGGGCGGACAGCGAAGCCGGGGTGCCGGGGGCCGGGCGGGGGGGCGCGGGGGCCGGGGCGCGTGAGCCCCCCGCAGCCCGGCCTGGAACCCGCGGGGAGGGGGCGCTCTACGGTCCCAAGGTCCTCGGGTGGGGTCGCCTTCCCAGCTGGGCTGAGAGGCCGGTTGTTAAAATCAGAATAAAACGCAGGAGTTTGGGGGCTGCTGCTGCTGCTTGGAGGGGGGACCGTGGGCTCAGGCGCCCCGTCTTTATGGGTGGCTCAGCTCCTCTTTGGTAAGGAAAGGGGTGGCTGCTTGGTCAGGCTCCCGAAGCCCGAGGCTGAGGGAGGGATTTGGGGGCGTCAGGGAGGGGCTGAGCCCCCCCCGCCGGGGTTAGCAGCTGGGGGTGGTGGTGAACCCCAGTTTCTTCCTTGCGAACTCAGTCTGCTTCCCAGGCTCGGTGAAATGGGTCAAGGGAGCTTACGTAGGGTGGGGGAGGCACTGGTGGAGCTTAAATAAGATCTGAAGTTGTTTAAAAAACTCTCGAGCAAGCAGCCTTGGGGGGGACGGGGCGTCACCGACGCACCCATACGGCCGGCCTTCGCCCGTCGGGTCTGGTGCGGTGCCCGGACCCCTCTGTCCTCGCTCTGGCCGCGATGCACCAGCAAGACTGAAGTGGGCTGGGGAGGGGTCCGTGGGGAGGGCGGGTGAGAGGGCTGCGGGGCTGGGGGAGCAGCAGATCCCCCCAAGGTCTGGGCTTTCTGCCCCGCAACCCTCGAGGGAGGGCCAGGGCTGACACTGGATGCAAGGAACTCGGAGGCCCTCTGGCTGTTCAATCCAACCCCCCCATCCCCTCCCCAAAAAGAAAACAAAAACAAAAGAAAAGTAAACTGGGGCGGGGGGAGGGGCACAGGCACACCCCTAAAACTCGGAGAACTCCTTGCCACATTTCTCATTGATGGAGACCCGGATCTCTTCCTCCTCGTAGTCGTCGAAGTTACTTGTGTCCCCGGCGCCTTTGAACTTTGGTATGAAGGGGGCTTCCACCTGGAGGGGACAGGCGGACCTCAGTGCGGTGGACCTCAGTGCACCCAGCCAGGTGTCCGGTGCCGGCGGGAACCCAGGGTGACCTCGGGTTCAGCTACATCTTGGCCACTTTTTCTTTTTAATTTCAAGCCAGGGTCTTGCTCAATTGCCCAGGTGGGGCTGTGATCCTCCTGCCTCAGCCTCCTGAGTAGCTGAAACTAGGCACCTTTCTGCCCAAGGCATGGGGGAGAACCCCAGGACCCCGCTTCCAGCCCCCAGCGCTAAACTGCCTGCTTCTAGGTGTGTCAGCCCCACTGCCCTGTCTGTGTCCTGGGTGGCCTCCCTGACTCAGCCTCCCAGCCCCTCACCTTCCGCTGGTAGATGGCGATCCAGTCGGTGGTGGCGAACCACTTGTGGTTCTTGATGTCGTTCACGCCGTTCTTGAGGTTCCCGAAGCGCTTGGTGAGGTCCACCTGCAGCAGGTTACGCAGCAGGTCCTTCAGGTCAGAGCTGAAGTGCGACGGGAACCGCACCTGCAGGGGGGTGAGGACGACGGGCTGGGGTGCGGGCGACCCCTTCCCGAGACACGCTGCTCTTGCTCTCGGGGGAGGCTTGTGGTGGCTCCCACTTCACGGGAGAGGAAATCAGCAAGGTGGGGGCCAGGCCGAAGCCCCTGGGCTCCCCGAGGGCCCTTTTCATTTAGTCTCAGACGAGTTCTTCCTAAATTGCCCAGACCAGGGCTGAGCTGGGGACCCTCCTGCCTCAGCCTCCTGACATCTGGCTAACACTCTTTAAAAAGTGTTGCTGGGGGGTAGGAGCTCTGGAGCGCTCCTGCCTACAAGCAAAACTTTCCTCCCCACTCTGCACAGCTGTTTGGCTGCAGCTTTTCTGTCTTTACAGCAGGATTCAGTCTGACACCCCCCCCCCTTGGCCTCGGGTGCAGACAGCCCTAGACCTTCAGCCCCCAGCGCCGACCTCTGGTCCCTCCTCTGTGCTCACAGGCTGTGTGACCTTGGTCCCAGCCCTTCACCTCTCTGGCCTGGGCCTGGGCTGCCTCAGACTGGAGGAGGGAGATAACACCCCGGGGCGGCCCGTGGGAACCGCTCTGCCTCCCTTCCGTCCCTTGCGTCTTCCTGGGCTGCACTGCGCTCTGGCCCGGTCTCCGAGGTTTCAGTCCTGGCCAGGGCCGAGGCTGCCTCTGCCCGCTGCGACGGCTCCTTGGGTGGCGAGTGGCTGGCTGCCCGGCTCCCAAGGGTACCAGGAGGCCCAGAGGAGCCAGCCCAGCCCTGGCCCACACGGTCCTTGGCCCCAGAACCAGGTTGAACTCAGGACCTCTGGACTGAGCTCTGTCCTCAGTGCTGCTAATCTTTTTTTTTCTTTTTGAGACAGGGCCTCACTGGGTGGCTCAGGCTGGCCTCGAACCCATGGTGACCCTCCTGCCTCAGCCTCTCGAGTGCTAGGGTTATAGGCTTCACCACCACCCCGGCTCCCTTTTATTTTTTTTGGTGCTGGAGACTGCACGCAGGACCTCGCACTTGCCAGGCAGGCACTTATGCCCGGAAGGAAATCCCCAGCCCTCCCTTTCAACTCTTTAAGAAAGTCTAGTCTATAATCCCAGCCCTCGCAAGGCTGAGGCAGGAGGGTCACAAGTTCACCCCCAGTCTGGGACCCTGTGTCAAAACCAGGAAGGGCCGGGGTGGAACTCAGGACAGAGGCCCTGGGTTTAGTCCCCAGGACCACCAGGAGGCCCAGAGCACCGGGGCCGGGCCAGGCCTCACCTTGCCCGAGACAATCTTCTCGTAGATTTGGATGGGCTGGTCGGCGAAGAAGGGCGGGTAGCCGGCCGCCATCTCGTAGATGAGAACTCCCAGTGCCCACCAGTCCACGGCCTTGTTGTAGCCCTGGGGCGACAGGCAGGGGCGGGGTGAGGGCGCTGTGGGGCGCGGGGCAGGGGGTGCAGGGTGGGGGCGGGCTGGGCTGGTAGGGGCACTCTACTTTGCTCAGGATGATCTCGGGGGCCAGGTACTCAGGGGTCCCACACAGGGTCCAGGTGCGGCCCTTCACGCGCTTGGCAAAGCCGAAATCTGTCACCTATGGGCACAAGGCTGGGCGGTGGGCAGGAGGCGGGAAGCCGTGGCCGCCCCCTGCACCCCGCGGCCCGAGGCCCAGCGCACCTGGATGTAGCCCTGGTGGTCAATGAGGAGGTTCTCAGGCTTCAGGTCCCGGTAGATGAGGTCCAGTGAGTGCAGGTACTCGAAGGTCAGGACGATCTGGGCCGCGTAGAAGCGGGCATGGGGCTCACTGGCGGGGAGGGGATGGGGTGAGTGGAAGGGGACCCCAGGTCAGCTCTGCTGCGAGGCTGCCCAACAGTGTGGTCTGCGTCCTGGCTATGGCTGGGAGGCTGAGGCAGGAGGGTCTCTCCAGCCCAGGGTGGGACCAGCTGGGCATGCAGCAGAGTTCCACTCAGTTAAAAAAGAAAGGAGGTGAGCTGGGTGTGGTGGCACTGGCCTGTGCCCTGGGTCCTCAGGAGGCTGAGGCAGGAAGATCACAAGTTTGAGGCCAGCCTGGGCAACTGAGTGAATCTCTCTCTCAAAGATAAAAAGGGCTTGAGCTGTGGCTGGTTCTATTTGTAGTATGAAAAAATAAAATAGACAAAAAGAGAAAGAAGTTGAGAGTAGCCCCCTCCCGGTGGGACCACACGGGCCAAGTTTCTAACACAGAACAGGAGCCGACACCCCAGTCCTGCCAAGGCGGACCCCAAGTGCCCAGCACAGTACGGGCTTGGGTGGGGGTGCATGCCTGTCATCCCAGTGCTCAGGAGGCTGAGGCAGGAGGATCACTGTGAGCTCAGGACCAGCCTGGGCTACATAGTGAGACCCTGTCTCAAAAAAAAAAAAAAAAAAAGCTAAAAAATTAAAAATTTTAAACATGCATAAAATTGGCAGTTTTTACTTACTTTTTCAGTCCTGGGGATTGAACCTCCACCTTTCCCCCCTTTTTAAAATTTTGAGACAGGGTCTTGCTATAAGTGCCGGGCTGGATTTGAATTTGTGACCCTCCTGCTTCAGCCTTCCAGGGTGCTAGCACTGCAGGTGTGCACCACCAAGTCCAGTTAAAATTCTTTTCTTAAACCTGTGAGGGTGCAGGTTTGGAATCCTGGCTCCTGGGAGGCTGAGGCAGGAGGCTCCCCATGAGCTCAAGGCCAATGTGGACTACACGGCAAAATCCTGTCTCATGGAAGAAAAGTAAAATTTCCTTTCTTTTTTGTTTTTGAGGGGGTGTCGTGGCACCTGCCTGCAGTGCCAGCCCTGTAGGAGATGTGTGGAGGGAACCGCTGGAGGTCAGGAGTTTTAGCCAGGAAACTGAGCAAGGGCCCAATCCCCCAAATAAAGTGAAAATGTTTTTTTTTGGGGGGTGCTGGGGGTTTCACCCTGAGCCCTGTGACACTGACGCCTGAGCTGCCCTCGCAGCCCGTGTACTGGTCCCTGGGCTGAAACAGAAGCCCGTCCCCCCCCCCCCCCCCCCGCGCAGTGCAGCATGGGGGGCCGGCCCCCCAGCTCACCTGAACCTTCCGATCCGCCGCAGGTGTGAGAACATCTCCCCGCCGGGCACGTACTCCATGACCATGTACAGGTTGGAGTTATCCTGCGGGAGGCAGAGCAGTCAGGGCCCCCCAAAGGCCCTGGTGGCCTCGCTGGGCAGGAACGGGGCTTGCCCCTCAGTGGGAGGCCGGGGCGGCCATGCCCTTCGCTCTGCCCTTGGGGAAGAGGGGCAGGAGGGGGGCTGGGCTGGAGGGCAGAGTGTGTCAGGGGCCACAATTTTGCCATCTGTAAAATGGGTCCCCAGAGGGGCTGTAGAACTGGGGGGCTGTGGGAGAAGTCGAGCTGATGTCGCAGCAACTGGGGAGACAGGCGCAGAGACTGCTGGGACCTGCGCTCATGCTGGGGGTCACCCCCAGGGGACACGGTTATGTGTGTCAGCAAGCAGCCCAGAGCCCGGCGCCGGCCCACCTTGAAGGAGTACTCAAGCCTGACCAGGAAGGGGAAGCTGACGGCCTGCAGGATCCGCTTCTCGTTGAGCGTGTGCTCGACCTGCTTCAGCTTCACCACCTGCGGGCGGAGGGCGGCGTAAGCAGGCTGGGGTGGAGGCAGTCCCGACCGTGGGGACCATCTCCACTCTGTCCCCTATGGTGGCAGCTGGCCGTGGGGGCCCACGCCTATGATCCCAGCACTCTGGAAGGCTGAGGCAGGAGGATGATGATAAGTTTGAGCCCAGCCTGGGCAGTTTAGGGATTTATTTAGCAAGCCCCTGTCTCAAAAGAAAGGGCTGTGGGTGCAGCTGGGAGAGGAGGGCTGGGATCAGTTCCCACCACCACCAAAAACTGGGAAAAAAAAAAACACGGGAGGCTGAGGCAAAAAGATTGCTATGAGCCCAAGGCCAGCCTGGACTGCGTAGTGAGCTCAGAAACAGGAAAGACAGAGTGGCTGAAAATACAAAGAAGGATCCAACCAACAGGTCAGTCCTTTAAACCGGGTGGTGGCCCACACCTGTAATCGCAGCACTCTGGAGGCTGAGGCAGAAGGACTGCTTGAGTTTGAGGCCAGCCTGGGCTATGAAGTGAGTTTGAGGCCAGCCTAGGGAAACCATGTCTCAGAAAAAAAAATAAGAATTCAGGGGCCTTGAGTGTAGTCTGCTTTCCTGTCCGCCTCCTTTGTGGTGCAGAGGAAGGAACCCAGGGCCTCGAGTGCTCAAGGCAAGCGCCCCTGGCCAGGTGCAGTGTGGTGCAGGAGCCCGGGCCATCAGAGTCATCAGGACGGGGTCCTGCGCGGCCACACCTGGGGTGCCAAGGTTGAAGGCCAGACTGACAGGCAGGGACTTGGCCGGGGTAACGCAGCGGGTGCACACTGGGGCCTGCGTGGGTTCCCGTTCACAGCACGGCCCATGCCGAGAGTGCTGGGGCTGCTGGGCCCTCGGCATGCGGCAGCCGACTGGGAACCCAGCTTAGAGTTTTAAGTATTCAGGCTGGGGAGGCAGCTCAGTGGCACAGTGCCTGCCTGGCAAGTGCAAAGTCCTGAGTTTGGCCCCTGATAGCAAAAACAAACAAACAAAAAAAACAAAGAGGGAGAATAAAATTTTAAATTTTCACTATGAAAATTTTAACACTGACACTCAACCTATGTACTGGATTAAAAGAAAATATTTTTTTTGAGACAGGGTCTCAAGTGCCCTCCGATTTATGGCAATCCTCCTGCCTCAGCCTCCTGAGTGCTGGGGTTATAGACGTGCATCACCACGCCCAGCTCCTGCCTGTTTTTCTGGTTTTGTTTTGTTTTGTTTTGTTGACATAGCATTTTCACAGTCATAGTTCAGGCTGCCTTTGAACTGACTACGTAGCCTGGGTTGGCCTGGAACTCCTGGTGATTCTCCTGCCTCAGCCTTCTAAGAGCTGGGTTGCAGGCCTGCAGCTCTACACCTAGTGGTGATTTTTATTTTTTAATGATGCTGGAGACAGAACTCAGAGACTTGCGTCCAGGCTGCTAGGCAAGAGCTCTACCACTGGGCGACACCCTAGCACCCCGAGGAACTTTATTTTTGGGCCTTTGTGCAGAGCTCCGCCCCCACTCCCTTTCCATTCTTCATGCAGAGGTAGGGTCTTGTGAGGTTGCTGAGCTCCTGGGGGTTAGGCTGATAGGTGAGGGAGTTATGGGTGTGCACCCCCGTGCTGGCTACCGCTGAATAAACAAGTGTGGACCAACTCTGGCACGTAAACCTGTGTTTTCTAACTTTTCTGCTTCTTGGCTTTCCAGGCTATAATTGACCATGTGAAGGGAAACCTCCCTCGTTGGTGGGTGTTTTGGGTGCTTTTGATTAGTTTTGTCTTGAGACAGGGTCTTGCTATGTAGTCCAGGCTGGTTTGAACTCAGGGGGATTCGCCTGTCTCAACCTCCCAAGTGCTAGGATTACAGGTTTGTGCCACCCATATTCACTGCTTTTTTTTTTTTTTTTTTGGTACTGGGGATTGAACTCACGACTTCCCGCTTGCCAGGCAGGTGCTTATGCCACTGAGCTAAATCCCTGGCCCATTTTTTTTTTTTTTTTGAGACAGAGTCTCACTACATAGCCCAGATTGGCCTCAGACTTGTGGTAATCCTCCTGCCTCAGCCTCCCAAGTGCCAGGGCTATGTTGCAATATACATCTGCCTGGGATGGCAAGCATGTGGCAGCTGCCATGCTGGGCCACAGACATTTTATTTTATTTATATTTTTGAGCCAGGATCTTGCTATGTAGCTCAGGTTAGCCTTGAACTCACTAGGAAGCTCAAATCGGGCTCAAATTTATGGTGCTCCTCCTGCCTCAGCCTCCCAAGCACTGGGATTTTAGGCATGTGCCAGCCCAAGACATTTTAATACAGAGAAAATACATAAAATGTGTCTGTCTCTCTTCTGGCCCGCTGCAGATGGGACCCGGGGCCTGTGTGTGGTTGGTACTCTTTCACTGAACTATAGTCTCGGCCTTTTTTGGTTTTTTTTTTAGACAGGGTCTCACTATGTAGCTCAGGCTGGCCTTGAACTCATGGTAATTCTCCTGCCTCAGCCTCCTGATTGCTGGGATGACAGGCGTGCACCACCACGCCCCGTTCTCCTTGGCTTTTTAAAAAAAAATTCTTTTTTTTTTTTTTTTTTTTTGGTACTAGGGATCAAACTCATGACCTTGTGCTTGCCAGGCAGGCACTTGTGCCACTGAACTATATATCCCTGGCTAAAAAAATGCTTTTACTTTGAGCTGGGCATGGTGTTGCCGTAATCTCAGTGCTTAGGAGGCTGAGGCAGGATGATCTAAGCTAGTTTGAGGCCAGCCTGGGTTACACAAGGAGTTCAAGGCTACCCTGAATTACAAAATGAGATTCGGCCTCAAAAAACAAAACAAAAGTTTCTTTCTTTTATTCTTTTGAGACAAAGCCTTGCTAAATTGCCCAGGCTGGTCTCAAACTTGTGACTCTCCAGGGTCAGCCTCCGGAGGGGTCTGGTTACAGGCGTGCAGCACCATACCTGGCCACCGTGTCTCAGGAGAGGATCATCAGCTTGGCACAGTGGTACCAGGCTATATATTCCCAGCATTTGAGAAGCTGAGGTAGGAAGGTCTCAAGTGTGAGACAGAGTCTCACAATGAAAAAAAAAAAATGGCCAGGGATGGAGCTCAGTGTGAAGGCCCAGCACCAGGCCCCCCTGCGAGCCAGTGCCCCACCTGTGCAGCCCGTGTCGTATCTGGGTGACTCTGAACCCGAAAGCCTGGTGGTCAACATTCACTCCATCAGTGTGAGCTTAGCGTGGCACTCTACCTAGGGTAAGTGTGAGTTCTGATTTTTGGAATTTTCTAGAATATTACTTCAGAACTGATTTATTTATTTACTTATGAGACAAGGTCTCACTACCTATTTCAGGGTGGCCTTGAATGCACTATGTATCCCGGACTCCTCCTCACGGCAATCCTCCTGCCTCAGCCTCCCAGAGTGCTGAGAGGACGGGTGTATGGCAATGTGCCGGGCTGGAATTTTCTATAACTTTGAGAAGACGATTTTGCAGCTGATCAGGACAGTACCCGCCTGTCATCCCGTCACTCTGGGAGGCTGAGGTAGGAGGATCAAAAATTCAAACCCAGCCTGGAGAACTCAGCAATTCAGTAAAACCCGGTCTCAGAAAAGGATGGACAAACGGATGGATGGACAGATGGACAGGCAGACGGGCGGGCTGGCCCCAGGGCTGCTCACCTTCTGCTTGTCCAGGATCTTCATGGCGTAGTGGTTCCCGGTATCCTTGTGCTTCACCAGCATCACACGCCCGAAGGAGCCAGTGCCGAGGGTCTTGATGCGCTCAAACTGGTCCAGGCTGGCTGTGTTCTGTGGGTTGGGCCGGGGCCAGGGTCAGGGCCACTGGGCAGTCCCCGGGCGGGGTGGGGCGGGGGTCTGGGCCCAGGCGGCCGGGTGTCTGCGGTGGGTGAGGGATCCCAGCGTGGGCAGTGCTCCAGGGACCCAGCCGGCCTGGGGACCTGGACCCGTCACCCCCCTGGGGGCCTCACCTGAGCAGGGCTTTCCCATTTTTTAAGAAAATCTTCTTTGGCTTTGGCTAGGAACTCTTTCACTGAAAGGAAAGGAGAGCAGGGTTAGGTGGGGGACCGCCCGCACCCCCATGCTCTGTGGAGCCTGCAGCAGGCTCGGGTTGGTTCTGGGGGGGGCACCTGCCTGTGGATGGGGGAGGGCACCTCTGCCGGGGCCTGTGGGTGCCCTGGGTTGGGGGTGCTGACTGGGCTTTGGCCAGGGCCCCCCTTACCAGATCCACCGAAAGTGGGGTACGGGGAGACTAGGGGCTCACACCCAGGGGCACCGGGCCAGGCACCCTGGCCGGCCTACCCCCACTCGCCCCAGTTGGGAGCGACATTCTTTGGACGGGCCGCCGCCAGTGCGGTATTTATAGCCTGGGATCTGGCCCTCACTCAGGCCCCTTCTCTGGGGAGGCCGAGCAGACATGGAGGCCCGCGGGGCTCGGGTAGCAGGCGTCCTGGGGGCACTCAGCTGTCACCTTGGTCCCCAGCTGGGCCTGGCCCGGTTTTGACAATCAGAGTCCAGGTCCAGAGCCAGTTTGGGGGAGCCTCACCTGGTGGCAGCTGGGGTCCCCATCACCTCCAGTGGGCGGCCCGGGAAACAGGCTGTCAAAGGGTTGTGGTGGCCCCGGGGACAGATGGGGCAGTCTAGCACCAGGGGCTGGGGGCCAGGGCTGGCCATGAGACTGAGTCCCAATCCCCCAGTTCGGCTCCCTGAGGAGCTGCACAAATTCAGACACCTGATCCCGCCTCTCCAGGCCCCGGTTTCCCGAATCTCTGAACTGGGGTTAGGAGCACGGAGCTCCCCGGGGTTCCCTGGGTTCAAAGCCTGCGTGGAAGTGCCTTGGCGCCACCCATCAACTTTGTTTCTACAGCGCTGGGAAATAAACCCGGGGCGTTTGCACTGAACTGTAGTTCGAAACCATTTTTGTGAAATTCTGAGATGGGGTCTCCCCAAGTCAGCCAGGCTGGGCTGGACACTGGGATCGTCCTGTGTCACCCTCCAAGAGCTGAGATTATAGGCACGTATATGCCACTACCCTGGCTGCTACCTGCTCATAAAAAAAAAAAAAAAGGGCCGGAGGTTTAGCTCAGCAGCATAAGTGCCTGCTTGGTGAACCCAAGGTCGTGAGTTCGATTCCCGCCACCCAAAAAAAAAAAAATAGACAAACTTGAGCCCACCTTGGGCAACTCAGCCAAGACCCAGCCTGAAAAGAAAACAGACAGACAGACAGACTGGAGATGTAACTTGGGAGAAGGCTGTGGTCCAACCTCGGTACAAACCAGCCAACCAACCACCAAGGGGAAAAGGCAGGTGGGAGGTGCTGAACGTTTACTGGTTTTTTTTAAAACACCGGGACAGGACCTCAGTAAACGGCCCGGGCTGTCTTGCCTGCCTCGGCCTTCCGGGCAGGTAGGATCACAGCTGTGTGCTACTTGCCTGCTTTCTTGATCAATCGACTGATTGATTTAAAGAGATAGTGGTGTCTCGCAGTGCTGCCCAGGCTACCCTCAAACGCCTAGGCTCAAGGGACCCTCCTGCCTTGGTCTCCCAAGTTGCTGGCATCACAGACAGCTGAGCAGGGGTCACACGGCCTGAGCTCCACCTCCAGGCAAGCGCTCGGGGCTCAGTCCGGCCATTCCATTCTTTCTAAGGCTCGGATGCGTCCTTGCCTCTCCTGCTGAGCACTGTACCGCACTGGGGGGGGTGTCCCCCGCCAGCGATGCTCCCCTGGCTGTGCAGTGCGGCTCTTACCCACCCACCCCGCATTGTACAGATGACCCCTCTGCCCCCGAGCTCTACCACCAGCCAGGCACTCGCAGTGCAGCAGCGTAAGGACTGAGTCCACCTAAACGCTGCCAGGTTCCAGGGACAGGTGCCACCCTGGGGGCCCCCCTCGCCTGAACTTGGACTCTGACCTTGCCTGCCCTGCCTGCTAGGAATCCCAAACCGACAGCCCTGTGTGCCTCCCAGCTGCCCCCCACCCCCAGGGCCCCAAGCAGAAGGGTTAGAGGGTGAGAGGTGGAGGGGAGATTGTAACCAGAGCCAGGCAGGGGCTTTCGAGGGGTCCTTGGGCTGGGGGTGACAGACCAGGAGCCCTGGGCTGGTCCAGGGACCTCGCAGCTAGCGCTTTCTCTAGGAGAATCTCAGGGACCATGACGCTGTGGAAACCCCCCAACGATGGAGCCACAGGACTGGGGACAGAAAGCTCTCCAGACCCTACCTTTGGCCACATCAGAAGCAGACAGAAACCTGGCTTGCAGAGAACCCACAGGAAGGCTGTCCCTGCCCTGCCTTGACTCATTGGCGAGAATCTGGGTCCAGTTATCACCAGGACTATCTCCCTGCTTCTGGGGCAGTGGTTTGGGGGGCGGGGCACAGTCCCCAGAGGAGCCAGCAGACAGAGGGCGCCCACAGCCAGGAGCCCACACTTACCTCCTCATCTGGCCTCTCCAGGGGTGGAATGGGGCAACCTGGGGCCCTGGGCTCGCAGCCCAGGAGGCTTAGGGTGCTGGCTGTGGCTTAGGTCCCCAGAGGGCGTGGCGCAGGTAACCCAGGAAACGGAGGGCCAGGTGGGCCCAGAGCAAGAGCTGCAGCCATAGCTGGAAAAGGGTCTCCGAGTCCCCATCGGGGCTGCCGCCTGACCCCGGATCCATCCTCCCAGGCCCTGCTGGGCTCTCCCTGGAATCTTCCCTTTGCTGGGGCACCAGGAAAAAGCGGAGCCTGCTAGCTAGCTTCCTTGGGAAGGCCTCTGGGGACCCAGGAGGAGGAGCTGGTTGCTAGGGAAGCATTTAAAGGTACCCGCTGCAGGCTGCCGAGGTCTGCAGAAGCTCCTCTGGCAGGAAGTGGGGGGGAAGATTCCCTCAAGGGTGTCCCTCTGGCCAGCCCATCTTCCCCGGGGTGGGGCACTAAAGCCAACCAACTTCCTTTTCTGGCAACTTTCACTGCACCAGGGATGCCAGGCCCTGCCGTCTTCTGTGGGTGCTGGACTGTTCAGGGGGCAGCAATCAACATGCCCAGGGGAATGCCCACTGGGCAGAGGGAAAGGAGTTAAGGCCTAGCTCTGTCAGTCAGGACTCCCTGGAGGAGAAGGAAGCCCCGGGCTCCTTAATTAGCTGGAAGAACAGCTGGAGAGAAAGGCTGGGGTGGGTAACTAGAGCCACACTATCTCCTCCCCAGTTTTCTTTTCACCTGTAGTCCCCAAGCCTGGCTACCCCAAGAGAGAAATGGGCACATCTGTTCTTTGTCTTGTTCCTGTGTGGGGGTGGAGAGGGGACCTGGCGTCCTGAGATGTCCTTGGCCTCTGTCAAACCTTGCCCTGTGCTTGGCTCTGCTGTGAACCATGAAAGTCCAAACCGGAAACCAACAGCTAAACCCAGGGAGGGGGAGGGGAAGCAGCCGTAACCATCCTTCTCCTGCTTTCCAGATTCCTCAAGGAAGCCGAGGGTCAGTGGCAGCCTGCTCCTAAGTATGTCCAGCACCCAGAGTCCCTGCTGACAACAGGAAGAGACCGAGGGGAGGGAGCAGCTCCCGTGTGTGTGTGTGTGTGTGTGTGTGTGTGTGTGTGTGTGTGTGTGTGTGTGTCTGGAGGTGCCACCGGCCTCTGCTCTGGTCCAGATTTGATACAGGCTCAGAGAAAACCTGAGACAATCCAGGACCACCCTAGGTGTAGTGGTGCAGGTCTAAAACACCAGCATTCTAGGAGGCTGAGGCAGCAGGATTCCAAATTTGAGCCCAGGCCCAAATAGCTTAATGAGATCTTGTCTCAAATTTTAAAAATAAATAAATAAATAAATAAATAAAGGGTCGGGGAAGTAGCTCAATGAGAAGGCCTTGAGTTCATTTCCCAGTAGCAAAACCTAAATAGAAAACCAGGACCAGCAAGAGGGAGAAATGAAAATTTCAGCAGCGGGGATGCTTAACCGCAGAAGCTTAGGTGAGAGGGCGCTTCCTGCCCTAGACGGTCTCTGACTTTCTCTCCTCCGAAACCTGGGGGTTGTGGGTCGGCAAGGCCCAGCCCGGGCCGGACCCCTGCTCAGGGCTGCAAACCTTCCCCACCCCCACCCGAAGGGGGTCCCTGACCTGGACCGGACCGACCTCCACTCTGAGCCCCCCCATCACGGTCAGAGGGTACCCGTCTGTGTTGGACACCGGCACTGAGCTCCCCCAGCCTCCAATCTGAGCTGGAACCCCACTCTGGGCGGACGGCCCCCCTCCCTGTCTAAACAGAACCATTTATCTGCAACCCAGGAGGGTTACTGAGGGCCAGTCAGGAGTCCATGGGCGTCTACTCGACCCCAAGCTCTGCCACAATCTTTTCCTGACTTGAGGGGTAGTGTGTGCTTGGGAAGTTGCTATAGCAACAGGGCTCAGCCTCACCATCGGTGTAGCTGGAAGCCATCACTCGGTCTTCTTCTCTGGGAACTTGGACTACGGTGGCTGGGAAGGCTCATGAGACCTCATTACCAAATTGGAGGTCCATCCCCAGATCCCTACCTGTAGGGGGAGCCAGGGAATCATGGGGTGGGAACAGGAAAAGATACATGACCTAAACTAGTGGGTGCAGGGAAAGAAAGAGTCGGTAGGACCCTTCAAGGTTCTGTTGGCCCAACTGTGAGAAGGGCAAAGCTACCCTGGCAGGACCCTCATAAGCACTCATATAACTGCCACAGCACAGAGGTGGCTTGACCCTCTTGGGGCGCCGTAGGATGTTAAGCGGCAACATGTCTTCCCCCTCCAAGCCTTGCTGGGGTCTCCATTCTTCGGTACCTGCGTCTGCTTGTCTTTGGGATCTGGGGGGCTTCTGGGAGGCGGGACATCCTCTTAAGAGCGCTCCCTTTTTCTCTCCGGGCCAACAACTCCCAGAGGTGTCTTTAGCCAGTGCTAGCAGAACCTGAGGCCCACTTGGCTGTCTTATCTCAGCCCTCTCGGTTCCCGAAGCACGGCCAGAGTTCGGGGCTCGCTCTGGTTCCTCTGCCCTCTCCGCTTCTCGCTTTGGCCCCTGCATGGTGTTGTCATCTTTGGGTGCAAAACGCTCCCATCTCGCTCCTTATCATAGGCTGATCCTAGGTCCGCGCTCTCTGGGAGGAGGCAGAGCCGGCCCTGCCCTGCGCAGAGCTGTGGGCTTGGGGGACACAATGCATACGGTGCAGCCCGGCGAGGCGAGGCCGGTGTGTATCCCGTGAAAGGGAGGTGCCCCCTGCAGGAGGCTTGGCTACGGGAGGGCAGATTTTGTATGATTGCACCCCAGAATCGGGGATTCCAAGCAAAGAAGCGTACCTCTCCTCATCTTTTATTCTTTAGGGGGAGGCACAGCTTCGGGCATTTTCCAAAGTGTAACAAGGTGGGCTGACAATGTGGAATTACTTTAGGGATGTTTTATTTACCTAATTACACTGTATCTTAAGGTGTATCAGACAATGCTACTGGTATAGTAATCTCAGGATTTAAAAAACGTTTGCAGTACTAGGGATTGAACGTCTAAAGCCATTTTATATTACTTCTTAGTTTACCTCTGAACAGAAGACAGTAAAAACAAAAATCTTTTTTTTTTTTTTTCAGTACTGGGGAGTGAACCTAGAGTCTTCACACAGAACTACATCTCTAGACATTTACAATTTTTTTTTTTTTTAATTTAAGATGGTCTTGCAGGGCATGGTGGCTCATGCCTGTCATCCCAGCACTCAGGAGGCTAAGTCAGGAGAATCGTTGCGAGTTTGAGACCATTCTGTGCTACAAAGTGAGCTCAAGGCCAGCCTGAACTGCAGTGAGACCCTGTCTCAAAAAAAAAAAAAAAAAAAGGTCTTACTCTGTCATTACATTGCCAAGTGTGGGCTCAAACTTTCAATTTTTCTCTTTCAGGCTCCCAGAGTGCTAGAGTTCCAAGAACATGCTGCCAAGCCTAGCTTGTGTTTTCGTTTTGAGACAGTAGCCTCCCAGGATAGCCCATGCTGGTTTGAAACCTGCCACAATCCTGCCTCAGCTACCCAAGTGCTGGGATGACAGGTATGTGCCACCACATGCAGCTAATTCTTATTATTTTATTTTGAGCAGAGATCTTACTGTGTTACCTAGGCTGGTCTTGAACTGGGCTGAAATGATTCTTTCACCTTAGTTTCCCTGTGTACATATGAGTACAGGTGCCTGCCACTGTGGTGCTTGGCTTTTATCATTTTATTTGTTGTTGTTATTATTATTACTATTTTGTGCCAGGAATTGTACTCAGGATGTCACACTTGCCAGGCAGGCGCTGTGCATTGAGCTATATTCCCATCCCTGTTAAAGGTTTTTTTTTTTTGAGACAGAGTCTCATTAGGTAGTCCAGACTGGCCTTGAATTCACTATGTATTGTAGGCTGGCCCTGAATTCACTGTGATCCTCCTGCTTCAGCCTCCGAGGTGCTGAGGTTACAGGTGTTCACCACCATGCCCAGGGCTTTTACCACTTTAAGCAGCTTATGAATATCTGAGTTGGGAGATTTTGGGAGTCCAGGAAGTTTGCTGGGAGACAGATCTAGGCGTGAATCCTGCCCCCGTGACATCATCAATGTCACACTCAGATAACTTATTTGGAAAATCTGGATAATGGCTCATTATTAAAAATCCCTGGGGCAGATACGTCTATGGAGACCATTCAGCTTGGCCCATCCTAGAAGGCCAAGAAATTGTAGCTCTATTTCATCCTGAGTGTCCACTCCTCAGTGTCTGGCCCGCATGCTCAGAGCATTAGCAGTTCCTTCTGGAGCCTCTGATCTTTTTCTTGGGATCTTTTTTCCCTATGTGGCCTTCCACCCCCACCACATGTGTCCCATACGCCTTGAAGGTTTTCCAAAACTATGTCACTTCTCCAACTTTCAAATGAGCCACCACAGTGTGCAGCTGCTAGCCTCCACCTCCACCTCTGGCTGCTCTCACCTGCTGGGGGCTGGGCCCTCCGTCCCCTCCACCTTGTCCCCTCTAAGCTCAGCCCCAGACCGGTTTTGGACACTCTCCACCTGCTCCTCTGTCATCAAGCACTCAGCTACAGGCACTTGCCTCCTCGTCCCCCCGCCCCTCGGGGACATGTCAGGCCCCTTCAGGGCAGCTCTGTTACTCTGAGTTCTGCTGTTTGAATACGGGCAGGAATCATGTGCTGGGACTTTAGTGGCTTTTCCTATTTCTTTGGGAGGGGGCGTTCCAGGGACCCAGACTGGGGTTTAAGAGCAGGAGCTAGGGGAGGCACAGCTGGACGTGGCCTCCCTTTTCAGTTTCCAATACTCCTGAGTAACTAAGGAGGAGATCCAGCTCTAGGCCTGCAGTGATAACAATCTGAGAGCTGGGGGAAACGGGGAAGGAGTTTAAGACAGTTTCTGACGGTGTCTCGGTGTCTCCAACACAGAATCGTTCTCTGTCTGGCTGGAAAATACCACACATATCTGGGGGCTTGAGAGGGCCTCTGGCTGAGCTCCGGGTGTGCCCAGAATTCATTTATTCCTTTGGTAAAGTACCTCACTAGCTGTCACCCCTCACTCTCCCTCCACCCCCAAGTCTGACCATTCAGTTGAGGCCCACGGGGTCTCACTCACCCCAGACACTCCATCCCCAGCCCAGAGCCCAGGAGGAGCCCTAGGGACTGGGCGAATGACGGAGCCTCAGTTGTGAAACAACCATTTATTAGGGGGGGGGGCTTCAAGGAGCCCGGAGCTCACCGCAGGGCAGGAGATCGGAGGGGCACCGCGCCGAGCTGGGAAAGCGGACACCCCTGAACCCCGGCAGGGCTAGCTCAGCCTTGGCTCTGCGAGCACCCAGGCCTTTCCCTCCGCTCTCCCAGCCAGAGGAGACGGACGCTGTCTCGGAGGAGGAGGGCAGGCGGCGAGGGAGAGGCAGTGGTGGGGTGGGAGGAGAGGGGCCGAGGGGCCCAGCGAAATCCCGCCCCCCACGCCGGGTGACAACGAGGGGAGCCACACCGGCGGGGCGGGGGGCGGGGGCGGGCGTGGTCACCGGGCCGAGGCCCCCGCGTGCACGCAGACCCCGTGCACCCCGAGGCCGGGTCGGAGCGGGGTCGGGGCCCGGGGTGTGTAGTGCGGCCCGGCGGTCACGCCAGCCCAGGCCAGCGCTGACAGCTGGGGGCGCCTGGTCGGGCTGGGGGGCGCCGCAGCCTGCGGAGGGGTAGCCCGGGCTGCGGGCCGGGATCGGGGCCGGGATCGCCCCGGCCGGGCACTCACCGCTCTCCTGCTCGCTGCCCTTCTTGGCGGCGGCGGCGTTGCCCATCGCGGCGGCGGCGGCCGGGCCGGTCCCGGAGCTGCTGCGCGGCGGGGTGCTGGAGGCGGCCGGCGGCCCCGGAGCGCGCTGGGCGGCGGAGGCGGCGGCCCCTCGGGCTGGCTGCGCTGGATGCGGCGCCGCGACCCCCGCCCAGCCCCTGCTTCCCGCGTCTCTGCGCGCCCGCCCGCCGGGGAACCTCAGCCAGAGTCTGCTGCTGCTGCTGTCCGTGACGCCCCCGCAGCACGCCGCTCATTGGCCTAGCTTCCCTTGATTGACGATGCCGCACTGTCTCCCATTGGTCATCAGAAACCCTCCCGCGTCTCCATTAGCTCCCCAGCCCATGACGCGCGCCGCAGGTCCCGGCCACTCACAGGCTTGCGAGGCCTCAGGTGGGCGGGTACTCGTGTCTGATTGGTTGAGATGCCCGACAGGGCTCGGAGCTCCCTCTGCGAGGCCGCTGAATGGCTGAAGTGCACGGCGCGGCCGGCCCCCCGCAGAACGTTCAGTGTCAATCCCGGGGTGAGAGGGCGGGCCGGAGGCGCAGTCTGCGGCCGGGGCGGGGCGGCGGAGGCTGGCGGTCGCCCGTGCCGCGCTCCAGACCCTGGAGGAGGAGGAGGAGGCGACCGCCCCGCCGGGCGTCCCGTGAGCGCCGCAGTCTCTAGCCCCGCCCCCGCCTAGTGCGAAAGCGGCCACCGGCCAGCGCGGTGGGTGCCACGGCCTCCGGGTCCACCTGCCAGCGGGGCGGGGCGGGGCGGGGTCAGAGGGCGACCCCCCGGGGTCCGGGCCGGGCTCCCGGGGCGCGGGGGGCTGCATGCAGGGCCGGGGAAGGCGCGATCCCCACCTCCGGGATGCAGTCCGAGCGCTGACCGCGCGCTGGCACTGCACAGTGGGGCGCAATGGGGCGCTGGCATCCCGACCTCTACATCTCCCCGCTGGCCCCGGCAGCCAGAACCTTTCCTAGACGGTGCCCGGTGTGTTCTTGGGGGGCAGTCATGACCCCAGCCCCCCCACGGCGGAGGCCGCTCAAGCAGGGGGAGCCCCAGGTGGGAGGTACAGAGGGGCGCGGGCGTGAGCCGCTCCCCGCAGAACTGCGCGGCTCCGGAGGCGGCGCAGCCGGGGCTGCAGGGCAGCGCAGTGAAAGCTAATAAAAGTGCGGCTGTGTGTGTCCTCGGGTCGTGGCTACTCCCTCCCCGCGGGTCAAGGTCACAGCCCGAAGTCTCTGGGAACCCTCCGCGTGCTGGCTGCAAGACTCCCCACGAGGGCTCTTCCCCAGCCCTAGGCCCGGAACCCCGTGGTGCAGCCCATGCTAGGGAGGGACCCGAAAGAGGACAGCCCAGCCACCTGGGACAAAAAACAGACAGGCCTCTGGAGGAAGTGCTTTTTATTTTTAGGCCAACTAACGCCTTTAAAATAAAAACACTTTACAGTACAGACCAGTCGCACCGGCATCCAGTAGCAGAGAGACCGCTGGGTGCAGAGGTGGGGGCTGCGGAGGGAAGGTGCTTTGGCTGTGAGATGCTTCCCTTGCCCCAAAGCGCTTCGTGGCCTCCAGAGCAGTGGTCCTGGCCCAGCAGGTGCCTCTTGTGTGCCGGTGTCTCCCCAGGGTGGCCTTGGTCCCTCGGTGTCCCTGACATAGTTTTCTAGGGGCCGCTGGATGGAGACCTGCAACTCCTCCCAGGAGAACACAGTGCGCGTATCTGAATCCTCCCCTCCTAACCTGATGCGGCTGGACAGGGGGACCCAGCGTGTCCCTGTCAGGTGTTCTGCAAGGGACAGGAAGTGGGACCTCGCCAGGCATCAACCAGGAGTGCCTCAAGGCAGGAAGATGGTGGGAGGAACGCTGGGTCCGAGGCCGGGAGACCTGCTGCTTAAGTGGCATGGAGGTGACCTCGTGGGCTGGGCCAGGAGAGACCTAGGCCTGCTCACTCCCGGGGCTGCGTTTGACAGGCCCGAAGCAGTTGGTGGCCCTGAAGTCCTCAAGATGCCCTGCATGGCTCTGGGAGGCCTTGTGGGCCCATTAGATGCAGTCCATGGAGTTCTCGGGCAGGAGGCTGGGGATGCAGCTGGGGAGGGCCAGGCCCTTGACTGGCGTGTAGCTGAGTGGGAGGTCGCAGCCCAGCATGGGATCCTGGTTCTCCATGGCCTCCAGCCTGTCCTCCTGGCTGTCCCAGTTGATGTGGAAGCGGGTCACACGGGGGTTGGAGGTGAGGATGTTCCGCTGGAGCTGGGGCCGGGACAGCAAGGTCAGCCCTTGTGGCTGTGTCCTGTCACTGTGCCTGCAGGGCCAGGATACCTCCGAGCCCCCACGTGAAGCCCAGGGACAGGGCGTGTCCCCACCATGCGCACCACCATGGGACAGGGCGGCCCAGTCCGCCTCCTGTGTCCCCACACCCCGCCCACCAGTGCACAAAAATCGGTCCCAGGCAGGAGTGCGCATGGGGCGGGTGGCCCACCTGGGAGAAGTCGGGCTTCGGTGGTGGGTTCTCCCGGAGCTCAGGGTTGGGGTATTCATTGTTGACGTAGTAGCCCACACGGATGAACTCCTGTCCGTGATAGGTGCAGGTGATGAGGACCACGGTCACACCCACGGCGTCCGTCTCTGGGATGAGGCTGGGGTTGGGTGCGTCCGCCTGCAGGAGACACAGCGGGGGCCTTGGCTGTTAGCAGCCAACTGGGATTAGACAGAACTGGTCATAACCATGTCCGATACACGGTAAATGTGTGCTAGGAGTGGGCGTGGTGGCACACGCATGTCATCTCAGCACCTGGGAGGCTGAGGCAGGAGGATCCTGAGTTTAAGGCCAGCCTGGGACATACAGGGAGTTCAAGGCAACTCTCAAAAACATAGCAAGACCCTGTCTCCAAAACCAAAACAAGCAAGCATGGACACACTGAGTGCCAGGTAACTTGCCTCAGGGAGTCCGGGGCCAAGACCGACTCAACAGGAGGGAATTTTCGTTTATATTAAACGAGGCGCCCTGTGATTTAGACCTAACTGACCCCCAGGAGTCTCATGGGTACAGAGGCGGGGCTCGCTGAGGGAGGCAGGGGCAGGGGCATGGGCCCTAAGCTCATGGTAGACTGCAGCTGAGGGCACCATTAGGGGGTTTCTCTATGTCGCTCAGCCTGGACTGGAACACACGGCAATCCTCCTGCCTGAGCCTCCAGAGGGCACAGATGACAGGCTGTGCCACCATGGCAAACCTCCTCCTCATTATTCACATTGAGATGGTCTCCTTACGTTGCCCAGGTTGACACTGACCTCCTCCTGCCTCAGCCTCACAGGTGCTGGGATTACAGATATGTGCCGCTACCCTGGGCTGAAAATTTGTGCTTTTGTTTTTTGAGACAGGTTCTCACTAAATCAGGCTGATTTAGACTCTCTGTGTGGCCCAGGCTGGCTCTGAACTCACAGTGATTCTCCTGCCTCAGCCTCCGGAGTGCTGGGATGACAGGAGAGGTGTGCTACCACTCTAGGCCTTCAACCTGAACTTTTTAGCACTGGGCTACACTGTGTGATTTTGGATAAAATTGGGAATTTCTAGGCTGGGGACATAGCTCAGTGGAGGAACATTTCCAAGCAGATAGAGGACCCCAGGCTTCATCCACCATACCAGAGAATTTAAAAAAGGGGGAGTGACTGGGTGTGGTGGTACCTGCTTCTAATTCCAGCAGCTTGGAGGCTGAGGCAGGATGGCTGCAAGTCTCAGGCCAGCCTGGGCAACACAGCGAGATCCTGCCTCACACCAACCACAGCCACACACCCGGAAATCTCACCTGAAAAACAAACACGTGTCTTCCTGTGGGCACAGGGCCGACCAGCACTGAGTCCAGGACCTGATCAAACTCCTCACTCTCCGCGGAGCCCACGTAAATGATCTTCCACTCCAGATCTGCAGGGATGCAGTAGGGAAGTCAAGGCACGAAAATCCCCACAGCCACCATATGGGGGTGGGGCTTCTGCATTAGTCCCTGAGCTGGGGGGCGGGCGCAGGGCCCCTCTGGGGGTGGACACCTCTCTCCGAGGGGCCTGGCGACCTTGCGGCTGGCCTCTGGGGACTCGGGCCTCTCAGAGGCCGGGTAGGAACCAGATGGCACAGGCTGAAACAAGGCCCGTGTGACCTGGGCACAGCGGGTCAGGGGAGCTGGGCCACGCAGGGCACCGCGGGGTGGTTCTCTTTCACACACAGGGCCAGCTGCCATGGAGCCCAGCGGATCCCTCGACAACAGGGGGAGGGCAGGGCAGGGTGGCAGATTCCGATCCAGCGGGACAGCTAGCTGGTCCCCGGGTCACCCGGACCCGGCACCATCAAGTCATATGCCTGCTGCAGTGCGCACACCTGACCCGGCCTCCCCTGCGGGAAGGCACCCAGCCCGGGCATGTGTGGAAGGGCTGGTGGGGACCCTCCCGTCAATCCCGGATGCCACCGCAGCTGGCCAAGTGTACCAGGGGCAAGGTCACGCTGGTACACGAGTGCTTGGCAGGAGCCAAGAACTTATTTTAGGTTCTTTGAAATTACACAACCCGCAGCAGCAGCTGGGGGAAGTTTCACAAGCTGTGATTTGCACAGGAAGTAAACTCTTTGGAAGCTGATCTGGCCCTGGGTCCAACGTTGGGAGGGCACGGATCTGGGCCAGGACAGCAGAGGGTTGTCACCTGAGCCCCAAGCCCTTCCTCGATACATGACTTCCTGTCCCTCTGCCCTGTCACCCAGGCCCGTCACTCAGGGACGCTCAGTCTGTCGGAGTGGGTGGCCATTTGGCTCAGTGAGGTTCAGTGAAACCCCCAGAATCTTGGATTTACTTATTAAATGCAGTGACACAGCTAGACGTGGTGGTGCAGGCCTGGAATCCCAGCACTGGGGAGGCTGAGGCAGGAGAGTACCCGGAGTTGGAGGTCAGTCCAGGCTACACAGTGAGACCCTGTCTCAGAAGACCAAAACATCAGCCAACAAAACACAAACAACACACCCAAAATCATGTTGATAAAACTAAACTAAGACCCTGTAGATACTGATGAAACAGACACTATACCACGGGTGCCGGAGGAAAACGGGCTGCCATAGCTCCTTCCACACCAGCCGGACAGAGAGGGTTAGAGGTGCCAACAGACCAGGCATGGGTGACAGAAGGGGACTCAAACTGTCCCTGGTTTGCCAAAGTGGCTTAAAGCCAGGGAGCCACAGGTTTCATTTCCTTTCTGCCGTGGCGTGATGGAGCACGGCGTCATGCGTGCCAGGCAGCGCTCTGCTGCCTGGCTGCATGCGGCCCCAGAGGACGGTTCCAGTTTAGCCCCCTGCGTGGGTTCACCCGGGGCCTGGAGGGAAGATGTTAGTGGAGGCGCATGCCCAGAACCCCAGCTCCTGGGGAGGCTGAGGCAGGGGGGCTGCAAGTAAGCCTGAGGCACCCCAGCAAGGCCTCTCCTCAGGCTGGCCGAGCATGCCTGAGGCTCGGGGTGACTCTCAACACTGAAAAAGCAAAAACAAATTCTTTTTTTTTTTTTTGTCTTTTTGAGACCGGGTCTCGCTCTGCAGTTCAGGCTGGCCTTGAGCTCACTTTGTAGCCCAGGCTGGTCTCGAACTTGCAACAGATCCTCCTGCCTCAGCCTCAGGAGGGCTGGGATTACAGGCATGAACCACCACACCCAGCTTTTTAAAAACAAATGTTTGTGTGGAACTTGTGTGGACTTTCTGGTCACTCCTAGGCAGCACCCAGAGCCACGATTTTCAACACTTTGTACACGGCATTGAGCACACACGTCATGGGCAGGCGGTGTAGTTACACAGAGGGTGCCAGGCAGAGCTCTGTGCGATTCTGGGAGCCGGAGCCTCTCCAGGGGACTGAGTCTGTCTGGGACATCCATCACGCACACAACACAAACTCACCTCCACCAGACACAGAGCACAACCACATGCGTGACCAGTGGACTGGCCTTCTGGGCAGTGCCCAGGTAACCTATTACATTTTGTCTTGAAGCCCCCACTGTCAAGTACAAAATACACCTCCACTATGCATGAAAAAAAACCCCAGACCAACACTGTGATCCTGGAAACTGTCACCAAGCGCTCTGCCTCTGAGCTCTACCCCTTAGCCCGTGTGCTTTTTGTTCTTTTCTTTGGTTGAGACAGGGTCTCGTTATACAATCCAGGCTGGCCTTAACTCCCAGCCATCTTCCTGCCTCAGCCTCCCAAATGCTACAATTACAGGTGTGCACCGTCACACCTGGCTCACTTGCTTGTTTTCTTTAAACATTATTTAGTAGTTCTGGTTTAGCACTTTGCACTTGCTCATCACCACACAGAAACCTGAACCTTGCTGCGGGACATCAGATCTAGGTCAGAACCACTGGCTTCTCTGACTTCCTTGGTTTGGGTCTTGGCTTCTCAGCTTAATGGGGGTGAGGTGGGACAGACACCTACTGTGTTCAGTGTAGATCAGCTGTTTCCAGGTGCCGAGGGGAGGGCACCTGGGAGCTTAGGGCCCTTGGGAACTGGGGGTTTCAGATCTTCAATCCGTAGTGGCAAAAGGAAAACAGAAAGACCTCTGGGAGGTCCGGCAGGGAGAGCCCAGGAAGAACCAGAGTCTGGAACTTTCCCTGGAGGCTCCTGACGCAGAGCATGCTTAGCAATGGCTCCCAATTCTGCCTCTTGATGGTGCTTTTACTGAGGTACTGGGAGTTAAATCCAGGGCCTTTGTGCTGAGCTGCATCCCTGGCACCAGGGTCCTGCCAAGTTGCCTAGGCAGGACTTGAACTTGTGACCCCCCTAGAGTGCTGGGAGTCCCGGTGTGCACCACCACGCCAGGTGAGGGTATCTTCATGTGGTAAGAAATTCTATGCAAGCTCCACCTCTAACATAGAGAACGGTGGGCTGTGGGTGCAGCTCAGTAGTAGGATCTGTGGCCCTGGGTTTAAGGCCCAGCACCAAAAAGAAATTTTTTTTTTTTTTGCTTTTCCAAGATGACAGCAAAGATAAAAACCTGACTGCAGAACTCCAGAGACAAACTCTAGAGCCAAAACAGCTGTATACTGGCTGGCGTGACTTGGTGAAATCACTGTCTCTACTAAAAAAAATGTCTGGAAGGTCGACTGGAGCCTTTCTGCCTGATTCTATAAATAAGGAATGGAAGTCCTCGGTTATGACCGTGCAACCATTGTTAGGTGCAAGGGGCACAAACAGGCTGCCTGCAACACGATCTCCTGCCATCTGGGAACTGAATCCCGCAACCTATTAGCTCCTTACATCTCAGCTTGGCTTTTAAATTAAATCTCATTCCTCTGGCGTCACCGGACACTTTATATATTTATTTACACCCTGCCTTGTTCCAGGGAGGATTTAACGCCGGCTTATTCTATAGTTAGTCACAAGTAGCTTTCTTAATTTAAAAAGGCCCAGGGAACCCAGGGAGTGGCTGCCCAGTGGCGGCCCCTCGGGCAAACGGCCCTGCTAATCAGGGCGACCAGCTTTCGCGGTGACCTCTCCTCCGCCACCACGCGGTACTGGTTAGCTGATCCCAGCGTTGCCACCTTCTCGGCTGCTGCTGCTTCTCTTTCGGCCACGAATCCACAGATGGTCTATAGGCCTAGCCTCTGAGTGGAGTCCAAGTTTCCCTGGTGACCTTGGGTTTTAGAGGTGCGAAGACTTTTCTTTGAAGGCCTTTTGATGCTTGTGACTTCTGTCCTGTCCCTGAGATGACAGCCGAACCCACTCCACGCGGGTGACCATGGCCCTCTGGGAAAGTACTTTTGGGAAAGATGTCGCAGCAGCCCACCACCTACCAGCGGACCATCTGAAGCTGGATCGTGACGCAGGTCCCCCGCCCCGCCCTGCTGGCTCCCCAGGCCAGGTCACCCCAGCACAGCGGGGCAAGCCTGAGTGGCAGGCAGGCGAGCTGGCTGGCAGAACTTCAGGGGCGGGAGCCCGCCTGCCTCTGCCACCCCTCAGGCCTAAGTGGAGGAGGTGGGGGGCGAACCGGAAGTGGGGGGACCAAGTCACCCTCCGGAACTGGCGCTGGAGGCCCTGCGACCCCTCCTTTGGGTGGGAATTTGAGGGAGGCTGAAAGGGAGCACGCTTTGGGGTGCGCGTAAGGGCAGAACGCGACAGCGGTTACGGGGGACAGAGCTGGAGCTGGGTTAGGGATTAGAACAGTAGGGAGGGGGTGGCTGGGGATCACGTCGGGAGACGGAGCCAATGCCAGGGGAGGTTTTCACAGGGAAAACGAGGGCATCGTCACGGCGCGGGGCGCCCGGGGGAGAAACGGGGGGCGGGAGGCTGGGCCCGCCGAGAGTCTCCCCGGCAAGGGAGGTAAGCACCCTCTGCGGGGGCGAGCAGGTCGGGCTGCGGCGGCTCGGGGAGCACAATGACTGCACCTGGGGCGGCCCCCAGCGGAGGTCGCACGGACCCACGGAAGCGGGGGGAGGACGTCCTGAGATCGGTTGGCCACGGGGACGCTCTCCGAAGAGAGGCGTCTCCGCGCGGGCCCAGCTCACCGTCCGCCAGGGCCTCGCTGCACTCGAAGCTGATCTCGAACCGGAAGGGGCTGTGGAAAGGACTCGGGTTCTCCAGCACCGCCACGTTCAGCACCGACACCTTGGCCATCACCTCGTCGGGCCGCGGCTGCAGCTGCAGCTGCGGCGGGGGACCACGTCTGGGCTTGGTGACGGCGGGGGCGGGGAAGGAGCGAGCACAGCGTCACAGAACCGACGACAACACCAGCGCCGCCGAAGCCACCGCAGCCGACTGAAGTGCGCACCTCGTCCGCGCGCCGCCTTCAAATAGTTGGTCCCAACCCTCCAGCCAATCACCTCCAACGCTCCCCGAGCGCGCCTAGACTCTGCGGACCAATTAGAGAAGCTCCCTCTTTACGTCGTGAGAGGGAGGCGGGACCATCTCTAGGCTCCTAGAGTGTCCGTCAGAAACCAATCCCTATCGGCTCCGATTCGGATATGCCGGGTGCCGGTGGGCGGAGTCAAAGAGCTGAGAGTCTCTTAGCCAATCCTAAGGGTTCCCGCACCCGTGTTGGCCGGCCTCTAGTCCCGCCCCCTCGGGAGATGCTTCCCGCGGACGGCAGCTCCCTCAACGGCCGAGCGGTGGCGCACAGCACTAGCTAAAGAGGCAGGAAGGGCGGTACCCGCACCCACGATGATTGGCAGTGGCATTGGGGCGGGGATAAAATGGGTTCCTGCAAGATGACTGGTTATCGCCGGTGAGAAGCGGAAGTTGTGCGCCGGCGCAGTGGGCGTGAAGAGGAAGCGAGCGCGCTGACGGCCTGGGCGCTGGGGGGCCGGTGCGTGGCGCTGGCAAGTTCTTCGCAGCACGCTGTCCGTGAGGCGGCCGCCCGCGAGCCCGTTGTGAACGTTGCGAACGTTTGCTTGCCCGCTGAGGGGAGACGGAGCGGTGACGCTGATTCCAATCGTGCCGCGGTCCCTTCCGGGGACATCGCGAGGTTTCACGTGGTCGCCACGGCGGTGGGAGTTGGAGCCTCGGGAGCGGGGTTCGAGTCCCGGCCCCGCAGCCGAGGCTGGCAAGCGGCCAGTGGAAAACACACAGAACCACTCACCTGGCTTGACAGTTGTTGGTAATCACATCGGGTTATTTTGTTGTGGTGGTTTTGGTCTTTTTTTTTTTTTTTTTTTGAGACAGGGTCTCCTTATGCAGTCCAGAACTCCCAGCGATTCTCCTGCCTCAGCCTCCCGAGGGTGCGATGCGCCAGCACACCTAGCTTTACTGAAAAAATTTTTTTTTCTCCAGTGCTGCGTTTGGAACTTGGGGCCTCACCATATTAGGCAGCACCTGCAAATCCCATTTCTAACAAGACAACCTGGTAGAATTGTTATTTGTATCGCGGAGGATGGAACTCGGGGTCTGACACGTGCTAGGCAAGCGGTTTGCTCCTGAGCTGTGTCCCCGGCCAGTAATTAAATATGTATTTAATGGAGTAAAACCAAAAGTTTTTTTTTCAACGTGGGATCAGTATTTTTAAAAAGTGAAGAGCCAGGTGTGGTGGCGCACACCTGTGATCTCCACACCCAGGTGGGTGAGACAGGAGGATCACAGAGTTGGAGCTCAGGCTGGGTGGGCTACACAGTGAAACTGATTTTAAAAAAAAAGTAGTAGTAGTAGTGGTGGTGGCGGCTGAAAACCCCTGTCATCCCAGCCTGTTGGGAGGCAGAGGCAGAAGGACTGACAGCTGAAGTCCAACCTGGGCAATTTAATGGGGCAAGTGAGACTCTTGTCTCTCAACAAATAAAAAGGGGTGAGGAGGTAATTCATTGCAGACGCTCAGAGTTCAGGCTCAAAATAAAACACCTGAGATACTGTACATCCTTTCACGAAGTGGGGAGTCTTCCAGACCTTGCGAATCTCTAATTGTGCCTATGACTCTCCACTCTTTTTTAGCTAGGGTCTTACAATGTAGGTCAGACTGGCCTTGGAGTCATAGAGATCCTCCTGTCTCAGTCTCCCAAGTGCTGAGGTCACAGGTGTGTGGCACCTGTGTGTACCTTGCCCAGCAAGAATCTCCATTCGTTGGCAACAATTGAGCCGGCTTCCTAAAGTTTGCAGTCAAAACTGTGGAATCACGCACCTCAGCTATCGCTGGAATACTTTTTGTGTCTTCCAGTTTACAAGCTCAAATCGTGCCCGGCTTTTTCACAGTTTGAATTTGAGTTAGCTGGGATCCCAAGTTGAGTTTCTCAGCGGCATTGAATTAGAAGCAGATAAGATTGTAAAGTCCCGTTTCACCGTTACGCTGGCCTGGGTCATGAGCCCCTGTGACAAGTGGCTGCTGTGCTGTGGGGCAGGGAAGACAGCAAATACTGGGTCACAGCCAGGATGAGAACTTGGCCCACAGTCTGGACCTCAGACCTGCTGAACAGACCCTTTTCTGTACAGACCTGTCAGGCACCTCCTGGTGTACAGCCTCTGCCAAAACCTTCTCAGTATGGTGGCCAGCACCTGTTGTCCCTGTGTTCAGGGGGCTGAGGCAGGAGGGTCTCTGTGAGTTTGAGGCCAGCCCAGACTGCATAATGAGACCCTGTTTCAAAAACAGCACAAACAGAAACCTCACAGCTCTCAGCAGTTCTGCTGCGTTGTCATTAGGTGTCAGGTCCAAGGTCCCATCCTCCCCATTCCCCTGGGGTCCCCTCAGCCTTGTTCTGACCCCCACCCTGTGTCTGTCACCTGGCCATCTCTGTGGCCTCAGTAGAGTCTAAGGTCTCGTGGTGCCAGGCATTTTTTTACTTTTTTTTGTATCCACTTCTCACATGAAGTAGACTTTTTGGCTGTTAAAAATCTTTTGCAGTTATTGGACAGAAAGGAAATTCACATTTATAATTGGCTTGATTTCTTGGCAGCCTTAAACATACTTGGAAATTTTTGTGATCAACACAATCTCCAAATTATTTTCAAGTGGAATTTGTTACAAATATTAAATTTAATGCTGATTGAAATTTTCATAGTTTTAAAAAAAATTATTTACTTATTTTTTTGGCAAACAAGGTCTGGCTATGTAGTTGAGGCTGGCCTTGAACTCACTATGTAGCCCAGGCTGGCCTCAGACTTGTGGCAGTCTTCCTGTCTCAGCCTCCCAAGTGCTGGGGTTATAGGTATGTGCCACCACACCCAGTGTTGTCGTGGTACATTTTATAAACATTTAAATATTCTCCTAGCCAGGTGTGGTGGTGCGCACCTGCCATCCTGGCACTCGGGAGGCTGGGGCAAGAGGGTCTCAGGGAGTTTGGGGCCAGCCTCAAACTACGTAGTAATTTCAAGGCCAGGCTGGACCACACACACACACACACACCGTGCCTTTTTTTTTTTTTTTTTTTTTGGTACTGGGGATTGAAAGACACATACAGTGTGTCTTTATAAAACAAAACAGGCCAGGGATTTAGCTCAGTGGCACAGTGCCGGCCTGGCAAGTGCAAGATCATGAGTTCGATTCCTGGTACAAAACAGCAGAAAAGCTATAATCCTAGCACCAGGAAGGCTGAGGCAGAAGGATCTCTGAATTTGAGGCCAGCCTGAGCTACATAGTAATGACCCTGGTGCAACCCCCACCTCCAAGAAAAAAGTGTTCATTGTGGCTTTGTGATTTTCCCTCGGTGTTCTGGAAACCCCAACCTTTCATCCCCAGTGGCAAACCCCTTCATGCCCCCAAAAAGTTTCTCAGCCTGAGTGTTCCATGCGTGGTGCCCTGCCCACGGCTGGCTGAAGTCTTGTAAATTGGACTGTGCAGAAGCTTTTCCTACAGGAGGAGGGGACCTAAGAGCTTTGCTGTGACTTGGAGGCCTAGTCTCCTCCCACTGTCCCCACTCTGTCAGAACTTGAGAGCCCCTTCCAGCCCCTCTGCCTGGAGTGACCCTCTCACCTGATGGCCTGGCTCACATGTCCCTCTCATGGTGGCCATCCCAGGCGACCTCGTTTCTTTATTGATTTCTCAAGACAGGGTCTTGAGGTGTAGCCCAGGCTGGGCTGAACTTGCAGTGATCCTCCTGCCTCAGCTTCCTTAGCTCTGAGATGGCGGGTGTTGTGCACCACCATTCCCAGCTAGTATTTTTTTTTTTTTTTGTCTTTTCGAGACAGGGTCTCACTATGCAGTTCAGGCTGGACCTGAGCTCATTTTTTAGCCCACGCTGGTCTTGGACCTCTCGGCGATCCTCCTGCCTCAGCCTCCCGAGTGCTGGGATTATAGGCATACAGCACCTGCCTGGCCCTTGTTTTTTTTTGTACTGGAAGTTGAACTCATAATCTCATGCTTCCCAGGAAGGCGCTTGTGCCTCTGAGCTAAATCCTTGGCCAGTATTACTTGTTTGGTTTTTTGGTACTGGGAATCGAACTCAGGACCTTGCCCTTGCCAGGCAGGCACCGTGCCGGTGAGTGACATCCCCGGCCCCCTTGTATTACCCTCGGGTAACAGTTGAGGTGTGTGCGTGCTCGCACTGAGCCAAACGTCAGAGTGCAGCGACAGGCTCCCTCTGCCCCACCACAGTGCGCCCCTCCTCTCCCCTCTCCCCAGCCCTAACTCCAGCCCCGACCTTATTTACAGAAACATTTTTTTCATCTTTTCCTTCTATCCTTGTTTTTCTTGTTCTTTCTTGTCCCCCTCTCTTCTCCCTAGATCTCCTTCTCATTTGAACATTTTCTTCCCGTTTCCCAATATCTGTTATACGTTTTGATCTTTAGTCACACTCTGTCTCTCACACCAGAGAATGCAGTATTTATATGTGTGTCCAATTTACTTCACTTGAGTATGGTCTCAAGGTGTGCCCATTGACTTAGAAATGTCTCAAGTTTATGCTTTATGGTAGGATAGTACTGTTATATATTTATAAAAACACATCTTTATTGATTCATTGATTGATGGGCATTTGGACTATTTCCAAGGTCTTTGATCCATTTAAATTTTAGTTTAGTGCTGGTGAATGACATGGGTCTAGTTTTAATCTTTCAGCTGTGGGAAGCCAGTTTTTCCAGCACCACTTAGCCAAGAGGTTCTTTCCTCCAGCGAAGAAGTTTGGCTCCTTTGCCAAAGATAAAATGGCTATGTTTGGAGTTGTTTCTGCATCTTCTCATCTGTTCCACCGATCTAGGGTATGGGTGGGTCTGCCTGTCTGTTTTTATCATAGCAGTTTTGTAGTACACTTTCAGGCCAGGGATTATGATGCCCCCCGCCTTGCCTTTGTTGCCCAAAATTGCTTGTACTATTCTAAGTCTCTTCTGGCTCCAAATGAATTTTAGGAGTGTTTTTTCTAACGGTGAGGATTTCAGTTTGAATCAGGGTTGTGTTAAGTCTGTATAACAATTTTGGAAGTATAACCATTTTCACTATGTTGGTTCTGCCTGCCCAGGAATAGGGAATATCTTTCCATTTTCAGGTGTTGTCTTTGATCTCCTTTTTCAGAGTACTGTAGTTTTCAACGTAAAGGTCTTTTAGTTCTTTCTTTAGATTGATTCCTAGGTGTTTCGTGTTCTTGGATGCTATGCGAAAGATGGTGGTTCCCTAATCTCGCTCAGTGAGCCTGTTACAGGAACGCTATTGATTTTTGAAAGTTCAGATTGGGCCCAAATCCACTGCTGAATTTGGTTATTAAACCTAGTTTTTGGGGTCTTCTGTGTGGAGTATCATGTCATTCACAAATAATTATTTAACTTCTTCCTTTCCTATCTTTACTCCTTTTATTTCTCCCTCTTGTCTAATTGCCCTGGCTAGTGTTTCCAGAACTATATTGAAAAGGAGTGGTGATAGTGGACATCCTTGTCTTGTTCCTGATTTTGGAGTGAAAGCGTTCAGATTTTGTCCATTTCGTGTGACATTGGCTGTTGTTTTGTCATAGATGGCTTTTATCAGACTGAGATAAAGACCGACTATTTCAGTTTTCCGTATTTTCAGTTTGTCATGAGTGGGCATTGCACTTTGTGGAAAGGTTTTTCTGCATCTGTTGAGATGACCGTGTGGTTTTGTCCTTGGCTGTGTTGATACCGCCCGAGTATTTATTAGCTTCTGTGTGTGTGTCTGTGCTGGGAATTGAGCTCAGGACCTTGTGCCTGCTGCACAGGTGCTGGGCCACTCAGCTGCACCCCAGCCCCTGATGGTGCATTTCTGACCCTCCCTGCGCCCCTGGGTGAATCCTGCTTGGTCATGGTGTGTGATCCTCTTTCTTTAATCTCCTTGTATCTGACTGAGGTGTCTCCATCTACGGCCGTTAGGGAGAGTGGCCTGCTGCTCTCCTTTGTGGTTGGGTCCCTCTCTGATGTGGCATCGGGCTGGTACTTGCTCCCAGGACCATCTTGGAAGTATGGCTGGCTGTGCCTGGTAGCACTGACCTGCCCTCCTGGTCTAGTGGCCGCCTTGCCTGTGGGCTGTCTGCCGGGGCCTCGGGGTTTTGGTCCTCATCACCTTCTTGTCGTCTTTCTGGACAGCTTTCAGAGCATTTTGGGAGTGCTGGTTTGGTGGTCGTGAATTTCTTCAGGCCTTCTCGGTCATGAAGGTCTCTTATTTCTCCTCAGTTTTGGGGACCCATCCATGAGTTGGAGGTGCCTGCTCCAGGGCTTGAAACTTCAGTCCAAGTTCTCCCTGCCATGAGGCTTTTTGCTAAGTCTGCTGTGACTCCGACGGGTTTTCCTTGATCAGTGATTTGTTTTCTCTAACAGCTTTCAATACCCTGTTCTTACGTTGAATTTCTGGATGTTTAAATTAAAAACTTTTTTTTTTTGTCTTTTTGAGACGGGTTCACTGTGTAGCCCAGGCTGGCCTTGAACTCACAGCACTCCTCCTGCCTCAGCCTCCTGAGTGCTGAGGTGACCGGTGTGAGCCACCATGCCCAGCTTGCTCGCTTTCTTTCTTCTTTCTTTCTTCCCTCCTTCCTTCTTTTTCTTTCTTCTACTTTTTAAAAATCTCTGCCTTCTCTAGAATCACTAAGCATGTCTTTCAGTGTGGTCACCATCTCTAGTTATCCGAGAAGTTATTTCTGATTTGATGTTTTTCCTAGAGCCGGGGTCACCTGCTTTGCTACTTCTGCTGTGGGCGGCTCTGAAGCTGTCCCAGCTCACTACCATCTGGACTTGCCACCCCACACCCCTTCCAGCTGCCTGGCTCGTTCCTTGCCCCCAATGAGTCACACCGCTGTTTGTCTTTCCAAGAAATCTTAATTTCTTTATTGTTTGACTTTTTGACTCAACAATTTTTTTAAACTTTTTGTTTTTTTCTGAAACGTTCTTGTTATGAGCCTTTTGTTTTGTTCTTGTTAAATGCACTCGACCCAAAATTGGTTTGGCATATCGAAAAGGAGACCAAGGTGGGAGGGCGGGCAGGGGCCTCAGGGGAGCCCCGAATGGACAGAGCGGGGCTGCGGATGGCGGGAGGGGAGCCCGGAGACGGCGGCGAGAGACACGGGGGCGGGGTGAGGCAAGAGGCAAGTGGAACCCCCCCCCAAAAAAACGGTCAGAGAAAAAGAAAGGTTTGGGAGCCAATGAATCCAGGAGCCCAGGGAGGGGGAACCAAGACCCTTCTCTGTACCGTGCCAGCTGGGGGGCGTCAAGGCACCAGGTCTGGTTGGGGCGGGAATCCCCGGGCTCTCGGGTGGCTTTTTGCGCGGGACCACAGTGGTGCCCAGCCCCGCCAGGGGACTGCGCGCAGCCGGGGTGACCCCGGGCCCACAGCCTCTCCCCTTGATTGTCCACGTCTGGAGAGGCAGAGAGGGGCT